>CM035434.1:126101572-126276572 GCA_020310875.1 Ceratopteris richardii | reverse complement strand
TTCAATAGGCATATGCAAGACAATCTTAGGGCAAGAGTTGATATGTGTTGTGCATTTGATGTGCACAACTCCTTGAACCATAAGGAATTACATAGTGGTGCATCAACCATGCTCCCCAGAAAGCCCCCCCCTCCCCCCCCCCCCCCCCCCCCCTTTTTTTTCTTTCTATTCCCACTTCTTCCCCAAAAGAAAGTATAATGGCGGGCATGCGTTTGAGTTATAAGAATTTGGAAGTCCAAGGTCTCAATGAGGATGTGGGCATGCATGTGGATGTGTGAATGATTGCCAAGAACTAGTTTACTCAAACTTGCAATCATCCTCCACGAGATTTTTTTGTGTGCATGAAGGGTTTCAAAGAAATAGTCCACTTAACCCAAAATGTATAATATATAATGTATGGCATAATAGTGCTTGATGAAATGCACACTTGAATGAAGTGGCAAGTCGGGGTTTCCACTTCATTTTGTGAAGAATTTTTTCAAGCATCCTAGATGCTTATTGCTTGCTACTAACATTATCTTAAAGTAATAGCCCAAGGTTTGAAATATACTTGGAGCTAGGGAAAGAATGTGTACCAATTCAAGGTATGCTCTCAAGTCTTTCGGAATGTGAAATAGGAAAAGTAACATAATTTGCAAAATTTGTTTTTTGGGGGGGGGGGAGTGGGGGGATAATATGTGAGATAATTGTCCATCCAAAGAGAATGTTTTCCTTGAATTTGTCTCAAGCATGTAGTATAAGGAATGCTTAGCATTTCGCTAAGAGCAAGGGGCTGAGAGGGAAGAATTATAAATGCCTTTGTGCATTTTAGTGGTTTGTATAAGAAAATCATTTACAAGAATAATCAATCTAGAATTTTCACATACAAAATAAATTACATGTATCATTTTATTTTTGGAGCCATCGTTGCACTAAATTGATACATAAAAGGCCACTTTATAGTATTAAGCACTTTCATAGCCAATGACCAACAAGGGTGACAATAAGAATATTATTGTAATGAATTCACTTCGATAAAGAGAAATTGTGTTGGGTGCTTATAAATAGCTAGGGCTTCACTACTTTGTGGATGAATTGCATAACATTGATAGGCCATCAATCATGGAGAAACACATTTATTTCTCTTGATTATGTACCTCAATAGCAAAATCTTGTAGTGACTTAAAATAGCTTGATGAATTCTTTGTATATACTATCTTTGTTAGGGATAATTTTACTCATAAGTTCCAATATGCAGTGCAATTTCATAAAATCAAAGTAGTACTCATAAGCTCCAAATTAGACAAGATTGCTTACACAAATGAAATTGATGTATGGACACCCATTTCTTTTGAGATTGTTGTGGCTATTTTGCGATGATATTTTGAGAATGGATGTAGCATGAAGTACACTCATCGTAATGATGTCTCTCTTTTGTTTTAAAGGGAAGGCTAGATAAGCTCCTTGTTTAATTGGGAGAAATCTAAAACGACGATCAATATGATACTCTAAAGCTTATCTACCTCTCTCTCTCTCTTGCAAACCATAGAGGTTTTGGATGTGTAGAGTTTTCTTGCATGTACAATAGTTGAAATGTTCTTCCATGTGTGATTGGTTTTCTACTTTCAAAAGTATATCTTATGGTCTCCATTTTTTTCCTTTGCAATCATGTATCCTTCATATTAGGAAATTGCACTACCTTTTCTTATAACATGTTGCAATTGTGAACAAAATGCTCGCTTCTCATGATAGCAATATGTATTTGAAAACAAAAATTCCTTAAAACAATGCATCTACTTATTAAAAAAAGATATGGTGGTTGAGTTGCTCATCTTGGTGGTTTTACATTTTTTCCAAGAGCGTTATTAAACAATGTGTGATAAATGACATATTATCAAAAGCAAACATATTGTACCAATGTACAATACTTCACAAGGGTATGAATAACACCACTATAATAAATATTTTATAATCTTACCCATTTCTTATTGATGGAATACATAGCATTGAGTATAACATTTTTTGGAGGGGGAAAAGAGTGGTGACGGAGGGGGAAAAGAGTGGTGACATATCATAAAATTCTGAGCATGAATACAACTTGTATTTTTTTTCATGTTTAACAAAATGGTAACTTAGTGGAGTCTTAATTCAATCATTTTAAAATGTCAAGGTATATATGATCATGTAAGTTTTAAAGGAGATGTTACATGTTTTTTTGATGAAAAATTGTGCCACTTGGTAGTTAAAACCTATCGGAGTTTGAGGTCTACGAAAGCAAACAAACAACATAAGGAAGAAGAAGAAGAAGCTTGGAGAATAACACAATACTAAATTTATGACTAAGTGAATGTACAAAGATAAGTGACCCATTAGGGTTATAGGCGTATGTACAAGGGCGAGGGGGGAACCTCCTAAGGAGAGAAAATAATGCCTTGATGGACTTAAATGTGCTCATACACATCACGAGTGAAATATGTCAATAAATCCCCTTAGGGAGTGATGCCATGAACAAGGAGTTGGCACTCATGTATAAGGAAGTGTTGAATAATGTGGAAAGAAATCATTCCACGAAAGAAAGTAAGCCCAAAGTTGTGAAAAGCTTCAAACTTCTTCCTAGATAGAGCCTTTCTGAGAAGGATTGCAACATTATCTCATGTGGGTGCACAAGCCAAAAACATTTCCTAGTAGAGAGTCTCTCCTTGAAATAATGAGTGCACCTCAATGTGATTTGTGTGAGAATGGAACACAAGGTTTCCTGTAATCAACAATGCACTTTGACTCTCAATATGTTTTGTTTGACACACTTATTCCTCCATCAACTTGCATAAGTTGAATGCCCAACTAATGATGCAAATGCATAAAATTTGACATCTCAAAAGAGGCATGCAAATCAGCCCTAAATTCAGCAATCAGCCCTAAATTCAGCAATATGCTTTTGATGAGGACTAATGAGCAAATATCATCACATACAACAATGATGAAGAGTACATCATGTGCATACTTAACATATAAGGTGCTCTTACTTGGATTGTTTTCAATTCCATGCACTAGCAAGTAGGCATGCATCTTTCATACCAAGCACACAGTGCTTGCTTCAATCTATTTTCAACTTGCATATTCATACCCTTTCTAAACAAATCCAAAAGGCTGAAATACGTACACTTCCTCATGTAATTCAGCATTTAAAAATGCAATTTTGATGTCCAATTGATGTACATTCCTATCATGATGAGTTGCAAGTGCACAAATGCTATGAATAGTGGTAATTCGAAATATGGTAGCAAAAGTGTCATCAAAATCGAAACCTTTCTCTTAAGCATAATCCTTGGAAACGAGCTTAGAGATATATCTATCAACCATTCCATTAAGTTAATGTTTCAACTTGTATATCCATTTAGTGCCAATGGTCTTTTTGCTTGGAGGCAAATCACATACAGACCAAGTACTATTCTTCATAATAGCATCATATTTTAATTGCATAGAAGCTATTGGATTTGTTGAATTTTGTCCTTCATCGAAAGAAATAGGCTCATTCTCATCACAAAGACTAGAGACAACCATTGCATAACAATATGATGCAAAGGAGTCACTTTTGCAAGCCGAATTGAGTTCGATATGAGAAAGGTGCATCAATTTGCTCTCTTAAAGTCAGCACCAATCAGTTATGCATGCTTTCTATCTCTTTTATGCTAGTTCTCTCATCAATAAGTGCATCATATAAATCTGCATAAAAAGTGCAACGATTTGCATCATCATTTGAGACTTGCAAAGGTTGAGAAATTGCTTCACTAGGTTGAACACTTGATTATCCACTTTTAAAAAGAGGAAGCAAAGTGTCATACAAATCCTTTAAGCTAATTGATGTCTCCTTGGTACATGAAAGTAAGGGTTGGATTACATCTTTCACAAAAAGAAGTCTAACGAGAATGTGTTTAGTATGTGGATGATACAGATGATAGCTTTTGCTTTCAAAGTTATATCCAACGAAAATAGATTTCACTATCTTATCATCCAATTTTTTGTTCATGCATGAATGCTTATGCCAGACAATAAAAAACATGCAGATGAGCAAAAGATGGTTTATGACCATTCCAAGCCTCATATGGAGTAATAGACTACAATGATTTAGTGGAATATCTATTAAGTACATATGTTGCACAGATAGTAGCCTTATGCTAGAAGCTATGTGGTAAAGCCTGACTTTTGACCATACACCTTGCTATTTGTATGAGAGACTCGTTCTTCTCAGCAACATGCATTGATGTTTTATCCCATGCTTTGTCAGAAATGCATTAAATTCAAAATACATATTCTTCCTCTCAATCAAAACGAAGGGTGCATATTTTACATGCTGATAAAATTCAGCCATAACAAAAAATTGTTTAAAGCACAAACTTTGGTGGTAATGAAATGTCCCCTTAAGGGATTAGAAAAGGAGGTTCGTGAATGATACATATTAGTTGGAATTTGGGAGCATGATTGGTCTTGAGGGTGTTTAGGCACCCATTTCCACGAGGTTTGAGGAGTTGTTTCACAAAGGTATATAGATACAAAGGGTAGTCTATTAGGTGCATGTTGGGTGAGAGATTGAGACTTCCTATGAGGTGAGAGTACATGAAGGGGAATGTGGGCCTTCAAGCAGTTCTCAGACATCCATATGCTTGAGTTTTTGGGGCTAGTCGTCATCAATTTCTTTGGTACCAAATGTTGGCAAAATTTTTGCTACTGATTCTATTCTCGCTTTCTTGGTTGATGCTTTGGTTTCATCTGCTACTTCCTTTCACTTCGTTTAGGAGACGAGTTCCTCTATCACTCACCAACGCTATAGGTAAACCATACCTTGTGAACACATTTTCAAACAAGAATTTTGCTGTTGTTTTTGCATCATTCTTTCTTGTGATTTTCACTTCTACCCATTTGTTCAGATAATTGATGGCTACGATTATGTATTCTACGTGAGAGCTTCTAGCTGGGGGATTGATAGGACCTAAAAAGTATATTTCCCACTTAAAGAATGCACGTCATCCCATCATCTATCTCAATGGCATCTCATCCTTGTGCATAGGATATTGAGCTTGCTGACAAGTGTCACACCTCTTTACAAAGGTATATGCATCCATATGAAGAGTGGGCCACCAAAGACCAAAAAATAGTACAGCTGTGATCAGTTAATCATGTCCAAAGTTCTTGCAATACCTTGGTGTGTAGTTTCTAAGATTTCAGACACTCACTTTCATGTATGCACAATCTCAACTCTTCCATGCTTGTACAAATTATTACCTATGAGAGTACAGTCTTGAGCTTCCTACTCTAGACTCCTTTGTTGCACTAAAGTCCTCTCTTGTGGAAATGTTTTCGTCCTTAGGAAATCTATTAAAGGATGGCTCTAATCAGGTATTAGAGACACTTGATACAGAGTTGCATGTTCAAAAGGGGGTTTGCTAATACACATTGGACAATCCTTAAGTAACCTATAGACATTTGCTTCCATTTTTGGCCAATCTACACCTGCTATTTTCGTTGTCTTTAGGGTTGTGTGTTTCAAATGATGTTGCCCTAGTGCACCTACATGTGCTAATTGCAACCATTTATCATGTTCTTCTTCTTCTTCTTCTTCCATGCAACAAGATAAGATTCTTCGATCATTTTGCTTGTAAATAATCTCTGAGTATATGATATTTCTGTGACTTGACAATCTCTTAATCTTGTGTCTTTACTACTAGATTTGTGTGTCCAAATGTGAGATTAGGCACTAGTTGTTTAGCGCAATTAAGAACTACTTCCAAGTTGAACAAATAAGCATCAAGAAGTTCATCTGATAGTTCTTGTGGGGATTCTTCTAAAGTGAAATGCCAAACGTGATCTTTCCTAAGGTGGGTCTTACCTTTCCTAATGACTACTTCAAAATCATATTCCATTAGTAAGAGAAACCATCTTTCTAATCTACTTGTATTGCAAGGTTTGTTCACTAGGTATAGTAATGCATGATGATTTGTAAAGAATTCAAACTTATTCGAAAGCAAATAATGTCTAAAATTCTTGACCACATAGACCATGTCTAATCCCTCTCTCTCTATAGTAGTGTAATTCCTCATTTGCAACGTTCAATCACCTACTTCCATATGCTATGAGAAGGTCACTGCTTCCTTCACCTATTGGTTGTGTTAGCATGCATCCAATGCTGAAATCGAAAGCATCGATATGGACATGAAATGGCATGTTCCAATCTGGTGTTGTTAAGATAGGGGCTTCAGAATCATCTTTTCAACTTGTTGAATGATGTCTCACATTCTTCATTCCACTCAAAGTTTGTCAAAAGGTTGTACAAAGGCTTTGCAATTATCACATACATGTGGATAAAATGTTGGTAGTATCCACATTGGCCCATAAAAACTTATACTTTCTTGACCGTCCTAGGTTTAGGTAACTCAACTATCGCTTTCACCTTGTGTACCTAAGTCATGAAGTCTTAGGGACTTGTGTCAAAGAGACTAAATCTCATTTGCCCCACAAGTGCGTATAGTGGTGGATCATACACATTTAATTATCAATCCAAGGAACCATATGAACCAAGTGTATGAGGACGTGTGCACGCGTGATGGAAAGTGAAGTGGTTCAGCTACAATGCTTAAGAAAGGACTAAACTACCTCTCCAACTCACTAAATCTTTGGAAATATCTGTCGCGATACCACTTACAGTAGAAAGTAGAAATTCGAAAGTTTCTCCTAGCTCCGAACTCCGAATATGGCCAATTGCGGGTTGAGCTCTCGACGAGACACATCTATTGGTAGTATCTTCACTCAAATTTGACACCTGCTCTTCAAGTTATGGCCAAAATAGTGAATGGCGGGAAACACGTACACCCGCTCCACAACTCATATTGGCTCACACACACACTATAGTAGTTCAAAAGTGATGGGGAGGGATAGACGACAGTCCTACATACACATTTCAAGCATTACACACACATACAAAAGATCATAGAGAAGATGAAAATCAGCAGGGAAGAAGCAAATTCAAAATTTCAGTTCTCCTTCTTCACAATGGCAAAAAGTGTTTACAAAGGGTCACCAAGTGACTTATATACATGTGCCCTAAAAATGGTCCTTTCACATATGAGACCGGCACTTTATTGACTAATCTCTAAGTTCCTACTATTTTACAAGAATTATGTTACAAGAATTTGGGGTTTATGCAACTAGAGGACTCCTCTAGTGCATTTACATAGCTTCGAGGGAATTTCCTAGGATTTTGAAGAAGAAATTTATGCCCATGATTTTGAAAATTTTGGGGCTCCTCTTTTGTGCCTATTTTCTCTGCAACGCTCTCCCCCTCTTTGTCTTTGTCGTCCCTTGACAGACTTTGCTCCTTTATCTACTGCTTGTTTGTGGCTCGTTAGTACATGCACTCAATGGTCGAAGAAGCGATAAGGTTTGTCAGACAATTTATTACTTTATCCAAAATTAGTCATTTGCTTCTGTAATCCCCTTGGTATTCCATACATTCATAAATCTGGGTTGCTGTATTAATTGGGGCTGTCACGCACACCATCAGTGGCTAAGAATGTGATATTCTTAGTCACTCTCTTCAACTTTTCAGCCTCTGCCTCTTTCTAACTTTTGGTCTTCTAATATATCTTTGTCTTCATACATCTGACCTTGTGGTATTGTCTGGAGCCTGTTTACTTTTTCCTATTGCACACCTTGTTTTGACGGCCTTTGCTCTCTTGTTAGTTAGCATTACGTTTCAAAGGCCCTGTTCTTAACTCTTCTTTGTCATCCTCTGGAACCTGATGTATTTCTTTCCATTGCACGCATCCAGTGGAGGGAGAAGCGTCTAGAATTCTCAGACAATTGGTTATCTTATCCGATGAAGAATCCCTTGTGTACTGTCTCCCTTCAACAGAGCCTGGTTGTAATTCTTTTGTTTCCATTCTTCGGGCCCTAGTCCTTTGTTATTGTTGCCTAATGCATTGCTTAGCCTGTTCATTTCTTTCCACCGCATGCATCTGGTGGATGAGAAAGCTGTGTGCAACCTCCCATGAAAAGTCCTGGTTGTTATCTTTCTTTATTTCCAATCCTCAGGACCTGGTTCTTTGGTGTTGTCGCTTGATTCTTGCCCCTGCAGGGCTTTGGGCAGAGGGTTGTTCTTTTCTTTATGAGCTTTTTCTTCACTGAGCTGTTTTATTCCTTGATCTCCTTCTTCTTCTCTTTTTACTCGATTCCCCTTCCACACGTCCCTCCTCTTGAACTCTCTCGTCCCTGAGAAGCTTTTTGTGGTGACGTGCATATTTTTGTATGACTTTCTGCTCTCGATGGTTAAGAAAATTGGCTTGACATATCATCAATTCCTTCCATTGGGTTGACTTTACCCCGTCATCTGGTGCCTGTCTATGGTCTGCAAAGAAGCTTAATTCGTAGGCCACCAGTCGTGCATTTAGGTTAGAAGATATTTTGGCAAAGATCTCTGAGTCCATTTCAAAAAATCCTGTAAAAAATGCCTCTTCAAATGTCTGCATATATGGACTTGGCAGAAACATGAGTCTTGAGTATACGGCCATGAGTGTTAAGCGACTAGGTGTAGTTGATAAATAAAAAACAAGAGCATCTGAACCCTGATTAATGCCGATGAAGTTCGAAAATGTATACTAAGCGTGTTGAAATACCTTTATTACAGTAAGTAATACACTCAAAATTTTGTTAGTCATTTTTATAGCTAAATTCGGTACGGTGGCAATATCTGGCAATCCAAAATTCGATTGTTTTCACCATGTACTCTTTGGTTGGTAAGTAATTACGGGGTGGAATTCGTAATAATGGATAGTATAGCCACTGATGATTTAAGCTTCCCTGGCATTGTGCTTCCCAAAATTGCATCCAGGAGCATCTTCTGGGTACTAGGCAAAAGGATGGATTGATTTGAAGTACATACGGTGCCGATTCCCACTGTACCCGTAATGTAGGGTTCTTTTCCAAAATTTTTCGTCTGCAAATAGGATCTGCTTTATCGAATTCCTCTTGAGTATAGGTAAATGTCTGCATGTTGAACTGTAGGTTGCTATCTGGTTCTTTATTGGTTGTGGTCTTTATGTATTGGCGTGTCTCTTCTTTGAGTAGCCCATAAGATACGTTGAAAGGCTTCATAACCTGTTCTAGATTCCTCCTTTCAATCTTTGCTTTTCTCATTACTTGGATTACTTGTTCTTCAAAATCTTCAATAAGCTGGGACACCAGTAGTGCCCACTCATTTCGGCTTAGTTCTGCAATAGCCAGAGTATGTCTTTCAGTGTTGGTCCCTGTTTCCTCCCTTATCGGTGAATGATGCATGGGAGGAGAAAGAGGACGTACCTCAATCTCCTCAGTAGCTGCTGTGGAGTGTGGAACTACTGGTGTCCCCACGTTTACCTGCTGTTCTAATTGAGCTTTCAATTTATTTATTAGTTCATCCTTTGCTGTGATCTCTTTGTTGGACCACGTAATTGTTTTCTTGTTCTTGAGGAGCTCCTCTCCTATGGCAACAAGTTCAGTGGCATCTTCATTGCATTGCACTAAGTATTGATTTTCTACCATCTTCCACTTCCTCCTAAGTTCATTGGTGTCGTCCATGTATCTTTTTTCCCAATCCGCTATGATGGCTTGCTGTTTCTTCCGCTGATCTTCATATTGTGCTATCCGATCCTCCAATGCTTTTGTGTTGTTTTCTGTCATTTCAGGAGCTTCTATCGGTTGGTTGCATAATAGGGCCGTCATCAATTCTTTGTTCTTGTTCTTTAAATTGTCGGCTTCATCCATGTATACCTTGATTTGAGATTCAAGGATTTTACTTCTAGTATTCATTCGTGTCTTTTCTGCTTCGTTAGCCTCATATTTGCTTTGTAGTTCTCTCAGTTGTTCATGTAGCTTTTTGTTTTCCGTTTCCAGTTTAGTGCATTTATTCTTGGCCTCGTTGGTTTCTGACTCTTTTCTAAAATTATCCTTTGCGCTTGAATTAATTTGGCAGACAAATTCTCACCTTTTTCTTGGAATTGATTCTTCTCTCTCATTGCCTTGTCATACTCGGCATCAGCTTCAAGCATTAGCTGTTGAGTATCCATAGCAGTTTGTACCATTTGTTGTACTATTGGCTTGAGCTGAGCTACATCCATGTTCAACCAAGTTTTGGGCATGCTTGGTTCTTCCTTGGTTCGTCCGTCTCTTCCTTGTTCCACATGTATCGTCTTGTTGTGCGGTTGCCTTATTTGGAGCTGTACGTCTTGATCTCTTCTTTCCTCTTCATTATTGGTCGATTTGGTAGCACTCCCTTGGAACGTGACATCCATCGGAGAGGGTTCTGCTACTACCCTTATTGGTGTGAAGGGTTCGGAATCTTTCACTGTGTCTTCTACTTTTTCTTCCTTGGGATTCTTCACCAGGACCTCTCTCGCTAGAAGAGTCTCTTTGATTTGGATGTTCGATGTTTCATTCAATTTGATTATATGAATTCCTTCTTGAGATGCTTTCGTCCTTGTCATGCCCTTGATAGTGTTATCAGGCATCTGATCGATCTTTGTGCATCCCATGCCAAAGTCATCGTTTACTTGATTTAATTCTTCCCATTGACCATCATCCCTTGAATCACTTCTAATATCCACATTCAACACAGATGTTTCTTGTTCTTCTAATGTGTTAGATGATGAGTAGAATTCATCAATCCCAATTCTCTATATCTATGAACCTTTGTCAAGCGTTTTCGTTGTTTGTTGTCTCCAACCGTCTGTTGATAATGATGTCCTTGAACTGGTAGGTTTACCTGACCTTCTAAATACTGGTGAGTGGCTTCCATTGCTTTTGTTAATTCCTCTTCCGTAATGGGTGTATTCTCTTCAGGCCTAGTTCTTGGAAGCACATCTGTTCGAACTCTTTGTAGCTGGAGCTTCTGTTTCTACCTGCATCATCTCCTGTAATCTTTTGGTACCTCTCATTCTTGGTTTGGAGCTCGTTTCAGCTTCTTCTACTATTTTGATTCCCTTCTTCTTTCTTGGAACCGTGGCAATCTTCACATACTTAGCCACTTCTTCAGATGAAGGCATCTCTTTCAAATGTTCCCAAATGCCTAAAGCATGATAGATCAGTACTGTTAAGGCAATGCTTCCGTTCAAGAACTTCTTATGATTCCACTGTTTCTTTGCTTTGAAGAGTCGTTCTTGAATGTATGGAGTCATGTTTACTTGATTCCCTGATTGTTTGATGGCATGGGAGAGCATTTGCACTATGATCTTCCGTGGAGCAGTATATCTGTGCATGTTTGGAAAGCAAAAATGTTGGTGAATGAGTCTGACTTCCTCCTCTATGTCAATACAATTGATATCTGTGAACGTTCGGGTCTTAGCTTCCCGACTTTCCTCTTTCAAAATTGTATTTTCGTCCTTTTCCCAGCCAAAAGCTTCTTTAATTAGGTCATGGGTGAATTGTATGATGACCCACTCGCCTGCTGCATCTAGGACTCTAGCTTCGAGTACTAATGGATCATGCAAGGCCAGTTGTAATGTGTTCATTACTTGTATGCATCGATGGAAGTCTGGTTTTGTAGATTAGGATTTCAAAGTATTTCTAAATACCAGCTTTCTTCATAATGTCTATAGTGGATGGGAGTTCATGCACCACTTTGAAATCTTGGGACATCACGGGAAACTGATGGTCCGTGTCCATAATTTTAATTGTCACCAAGAACAGATAATCCCCGACAGGTTGATCTTCCCAGAACCAATGAGCTTTTGCCTTTGTCACGCTCTATAGGGGAAATTCCAGCATCTCCTCTTGAGTGGTCGCTTCAGAGTCCTCAGAAGCCATCTGCACTTATAATAAGGAGAGCATCAACTTTTTATAGAAGACATGTCGTTAGTGATGTGTGTCGTAGTGACATGTTGTTCATTGCGTCCCTCCGTTTCCCCTTACTTGAGTAAGTAAGATCTCTTACCACATATTTTTTATTTTTATTCCTTAAAGAAAATAAGAGTTAGTTTAGCCGAAGCATTTATTTATTTACATAGTAGGTTCATTCCTAGGGAAGTAGAATCTATGATCTATTCCCAAGTGGGAAATGTGCACCACTAGTTTTGTTAAACACATCATGTGCCGAATGCATGGCCTCATAGTGTGGCCCTGGCATGCATACTTTAGGTGCATTCGATATATATATATATATATATATATATATATATATATATATATGTGTGTGTGTGTGTGTGTGCGTATATATATATATATATATATATATATATATATATATATATATATATATATATATATATATATATATATATATATATATATATATATATATATATATATATATATATATATATATATATACATAATGTGTGTCTATACATATTTGCATGAATCATATTAAACTAAAAGCAATATATCAAATCCACTCTCTCTCTTTGTATTGTGTAAAGAAAGAAGGCTGCAACAATGATTTCCTATAGGCTTCAACCTCCCTAGACCCTCACGTGATAAGCTCTCAAGTTTCAGCCCAAAGACTTGAGCCCCATCCAACTATGACAGCTCAATGAACATAAAAGTTATAAAACAAAATGTGATAGGCTCTCAAGTTTCAGCCCAAAGACTTGAGCCTCATCTATCTATGATAGCTCAATGAACATAAAAGTCATAAAATAAAAATCACAAAGGCAAAAACTTAAAAATAATTTGTTCGACCAAAATCACTTTTAAAAATTGGAGGAAAAAAATAAAAATTGTTCCTTGATGGATTTAAATCGTAGGGAGAGATTTAAATCGCGAGAGGTTTAAAAGGTTTTTATTTTGGACATCTAGACAATACACCGTTGGATTCTTTATGATACACACTTCTTGCTACAATGTGTAAGTTGCGCGATTGTAGAATTTCCCTTTTAATCTCCCTGTTAATTGAGTGTTGTGGTCCATGAGTGAGTATTGGAATGAACTTTTTTGTCCACTCAGGACATACTTCCAAATTGAACAGGTAGGTGTCGGGAAAATCGTCGGATACTCCACTAGGTGGTTCTCCATGTGTTAATCTAGAGAGATGATCCGCCCTCACGTGAGTATTTCCTTTTTTTACAATCACTTCAAAATCGAACTCCATTAATAACAGAAACCATCTCACTAGTCTTCCCATGTTACAAGGCTTATTGACTAAGTAAATAAGGCTTGATGATCTATGAAGAACTTGAATTTGTTGGCTAACAGGTAGTGTTTGAATTTCTTTATAGCCTACACCAGACCTTCTCGCTCCATAGTTGTATAGTTTCTTTCGGCTTGATTCAATTGTCTGCTTGCATAGGCAATAGGATGGTCCAATTTTCCTTCATTTTCCGGTTGAGCTAAAATGCATCCTATTGCGTAATTGGAAGCATCCACATGAATATGAAAGGGCTTGTTTCAATTGGGTGTTTTCAAAATAGGTGCTGTGCTAAGTCGTTTTTTTAGCTCATTAAATGCTTTCTCGCATTCATCCGGCATGTGGATGAATCAACGATAGTATCCACAATGACCCATAAATGCTTGCACTTCTTTTGCATTTTTTGGTCTTGGAAGTTCTAGAATTACTTTGATCTTGTCTTCATCCGTAGATATTCCATTCCTAGATACGATGTGCCCTAGAATTTTTCCTTGTCTCACCATAAAAACGCACTTCTCAGGATTCAGACATACTCTATATTGTCGACATTTTTCAAATACTCTTCGCAATTCCGGAATATGTTCTTGTCTCCTATCTGAGTATGTACATAATTCTTCTACGTATACTTCCATACTCTTCCTTAGGAATTCCTTGAAAATCTGACACATCAACCTTTGGAAAGTAGCAAGGGCGATAGTGAGTCCAAAAGGCATCACCTTGAAAGCATAGACTCCCCATTTAGTTGCGAATGCTGTCTTATGTTGGTCCTCAGTAGCAATAGCTACTTGGTTGTATCCAGAGAATCCATCCAAGAAGCTATAGACTTCCTTTCCTCCAACTCTTTCCAAGAGGTGATCAGTGATAGGTAATGGGTAACTATCACGAATCATAGCGGCATTGACTTTCTTTAGATTAATGCACACTCTCAGTTTCCCGTTCTTTTTAGGCACAACTACTAATGGTGACACCCATTTAGTATGTTCTATCTCATAAATGAATCCGACCGCTAATAGTTTGTCTATCTCTTCCTTAATCTTTGCTGCATAGACATCATTATAAGTGTAAGGGCGTTGCTTTGAAGGCTTTGCATTCGGTGTCATTGGTATGTGATGAGAACAAATGGAGGGCTCCACACCCTTAAGGTCCTTGTAGATCCATGCAAACACATCTCGATATTCTCGAATCAATCTTATCAATTCTTCTTCCTCCTCGGGTGACACATCCTTTCCTATGTACGTGCATCTGTCTTCTCCATTTTCTACGGTCACTATGACTTTTTTCGTTTGTTCCTTGTTGTCATAAGCTTCTCCTTCTCTTGCCTCTCTCTTAGGCATCTGGATGGCTATTTTCCTTTCCTCTACTTCATATCTTTTGAAGTGTTTCGGAACTTCAAATAGATCCGGGGTTGGTTTGATCTTACTCGTGGTTTCCTCATGGTTCGGTACTATATGGGCTGCTTCTATTGCTAACACTTTGGGTGTTCCACACTTGTCCTCGGCCCGGATGGCTTCTAAGTATCGATCCTCTAAGTCAAACTCCGATTCCATCTCTATGCTTTCGTATTCTTCTTTCCATTCCTTTTCTAATACTTCTACTGCTTGTACCTCCTGAAGGACTACCATGTAAAAGCTTACATCATGGTGCAGTGTCATGAGTCTTATTGGGACTTTTTGGGCAGTCTCTAAAGAGATGTTCCTTTCCATAGTCATTGCAATACCCTTCCCACGTCCTAGGGGGTGGTGGGTTGTATGGCCGAGTGCATTCTCTTGTAAAATGATCTCCTCCACATCTATAGCATGGTCCTTTTGGCATAGGCAGTCGGATGGGTGGTCTTATGGATGTTGGTGCCTTGGGTGCGGTGTACATTAGTGTTTCCAACTCTGGTCCATAGACATTGTCATATCCCTCATAACCATAGTATTGCAGGTCATAAACTTGCTCGTACTCCATCATACTGGTGTCATAGGGATAGTATTCTCCTTGGGTCTGCTCGTATCCTAGGTTCATTGATTCTATACTGGCTAATGGTGATGCTGGTACTATGGCTCTCTCCATGTTTTCCTCAAGTTGAGCATATTTAACTAGCACTACATTCTATGGAAGTGGCAGTTGTTGTCCTAACACCGGCTGAGGTTGTCCATATTGCCCTTGCTCATATGGCCTACGTGCCACTTGTGGTCCTGGATAGGGATTATATATGGGAATCTCCCTTCTTGGCTCTCTAGGAGGGTATCCATACAACCTATACTAAGGTTGGTTTAAGGGTCGTGATTGCTTGTTGAATGGACAATTCTCAGTGGTATGATTAGTGTATTTTTGTTCTATATGGCAATGCAGAGCGGTTCCTTGATGTGGTTGCCTATTGTAAGGGTAGGCTTGAGGCAAGACTGTTCCTCCTCTTACACACATGTGAGTAGGATGGTCTCCTCTGCATAAGCTGCATCTTCGCAACATGGGTATTCTCATGGGTGGATGCTGGTAGTTCCGCTGTCCCTGCACTCCTAACTTCTTGGCTACCAACTCCGCCAACTCCTCTACGTTACTAGAGTTGGATGTCACTGTACTTCTAGCATCTTCTGATTTCGTAGGGCTTGGTGTACTTTTAAGATCATCAGCTAGGTTGTCCTCTAGGTCAATACACTCCTGAAGGCATTCGCTCAATGTTTGTAGCCGTTTCACATAGATTAAAGTTCTCAAGGCCCCGTTCGTCAGCGCGTCTAAGAATAGTCATATCATTTTTTGCTGAGTGGGTCTTTCTGTTACTGGGTATCTATTGACATATTGATTGAACCTCCAGGCGGCTGTTTTCACCATTTCATTTGGGTTTTGTTTGAAGCTATGGATTAAAGATGAAGAGTTGCGTTTAATTCCTCTCTTAGTGAATTCCCCAATGAATTCCTGAATTGGGATCCAATGGCTAAAACCAAGAAGCCGTGTTTGTGAGAGTGAGTTCGAAGGACTCATACTGTACAAAGAAATCATCCACTTGCCCGTAGAACTTGTTTAAATTCAGCTATGTGATCGTAAGGTTCTCCCATCCCATCATAATGATTTCTCATACACGTAGCCACTTGAATTGGTCTTAGTCTTCTTATGGGTTCTGGGTGTCTAGGCATTAGAGGAATTGCTGGTCTAATTGGAGGCATTCCAAGTTGCACTCCTAGTGGTGGTCTTGGCCTCACTAGTGGCCGATGTTGGTTGCCTAGTCCAAGGTGAGTTTGATTATGTGATTGCAACCTTGGCATTGTGAATTGCACATAGGTTATGTTGGGAATGCTCCGATGGCTTGTTTGTCCGGACATTGTATTTTTTGACTCCTGTTGTGTCCCAAAGGGATTGTGAGAGGTAGTTGCGTGCTCTCGCAAAGGGAATACTAGCAACCCCATATACTTGAATTGAGCCCTATCAACGGCATCTATCGGCCAATATCTTCTTTGGTTCTTGTCTAGGTATGTGACTCTAGACTCCTCTTGGGGATCTTTTAACTCATAGAAAGTCATTGGGCTTTCCTCTTGTCCTCGTGTGGGTGATTCAGTTTGTAACAATGAGTCAGATCCATGGATCAAGTAGACCTCTAATAGGTAATCATCCTGAGGTATCAAATCCCCTCTCAAGGCTGGAGTCACTAATGATTTGCCTCTGGGTGTAATTATGAACTCTTCAGGGTTCGGTCTTCCTGAGTTTCCTTGTCCTTCCAATTCTCCTCTCTCGTTGATCCGAGCTGGGTGTTCTGTTACCACGTAGATGTGGCTCAACTTGTCCATGTACACTCCTCCTTCATACTTGACTGCAGGTCTTGGCACTATTGTTGAATCAGTGGAATTCACCATCCTGACTACTGACCTATTTAAGCCATCCAGGTAGATGGGAATCTCTTGGGAATTAGTGGACACATATTGCAGAGAGGTACGGTATTCTCCCTCTACCGTGGACATGAAGTTTCCCCTAGGGACAAAACCTTGCATGTCTTCTGAGGCCATTGGTATCTCTTCCTCTGAGTCACTAGAGGTGTCAGTATAAATAGAGTGATGACTTGCCTGAGTTGCACTTCCTACAGATGTAATAACACTCCTCTGACTACTTACACCCGTTCTGATCTCAAGTTCATTCACCCTCTTGGGGATATCTTGGCTCCCCACTAGTTCACAATTGGCTCCTCAATTGCCTCTAATTTTGCCCTCAAATGGCTTGATATGTTTTGGGTGATACGACTCCGGTGATACGATACCACAGAATAACACAATACGATACCTCTGCCTATGAGGATACAATTTTAAATTAGTAAACGATACGATACCAGATTCCTCGCGATATGATACCACTCTTTGCACGATATGATACCAGTGCATTGTACGATACGATACCATAATTTCTCACGATACGATACCAGATGTTAGACGATACGATACCACTCTTAGCACGATACGATACTAAAGTTCTCTCGATACGATACTGGTGCAAGTGAGGATACGATACCGAAACTTTGCACGATACGATACTGAATTTTTGGACGATGCGATATCATCTTTTTGCACGCGATACTAAAGTTCTCGCGATACGATACTAGTACAAGGGACGATACGATACTGGTATGACAAACAATATGATACCACGGAGGTCAGACGATACGATACTAGACATGCGATACGATACTGCTCGGTCGACAATACGATACCGTGACCGGGATGATACGATACCAAGTGGATCACGATATGATACGACTGGTTGATCGCGATCGCGATACCAACTTGACGATATGATTCTAAAAATGGTATCGTGATACCTCAAGTGGTATGTAGCGATACGATACTAGGCGAGTATCACGATACTAGGGAATTTCGGTATCGCGATACCAAAACTCAACCGACCGTGATACTTCAGCCAAAATTGCTCTAAAATTAAATTTTCTTGCACGTTCTAACCCCTCCTTACTCTTAGCCATCTGTTTCTCTCATAGAATCTCCCAAAACTCTCTATCCCACCCTATGATACCGAAAATGAGTTTAATCATGTGTGGTGGTGGTTATGAATTGGTTTTGGTATCAAGAACTTGTGTGGCTTACCTTCAAGTGTGCCTCAACCCAAATGTATGCTCCCAACTCCTCTCTTTAGCTCACTTTACGCGATACCAAGCTGACGATATCGGTCGCTGTCTGCACACGATACCGGTTCTTGCACTAGTGTCAAATGAACTTTTTTTTTTTGTTTTTATAGCTTGTGATGCCTGAAGCCTACTCTACACTAATTTTGGTAATTTTTGAGATTTTTCTTGGTGATTCCAACTTCCTCCTACTCCACTTCTCTCCTTAACCTAACCCTAACTCTTCCTTCTTTTCCTCACTCCCAACCCTAAACCTAAAAACTCATTACACACACCTCAGGGATGTGAAGTAACAAGTGCTGAAGTGTGTGACTACTTGCCACTGAACAAATTCCCTTCTACAAGCACGATTCCTTCACTCGAGAGCTATAACCATCACGAAGACACCTTGGTTAAGTTTATTCCCCGGCAACGGCACCAAAAACGTGTGTACCTAAGTCATGAAGTCTTAGGGACTTGTGTCAAAGAGACTAAATCTCATTTGCCCCACAAGTGCATATAGTGGTGGATCAATACACGTTTAATAATCAATCCGAGGAACCATATGAACCAAGTGTACGAGGACATGTGCACACGTGATGGAAAGTGAACTGGTTCAGCTACAATGGATAAGAAAGGGCTAAACTACCTCTCCAACTCACTAAATCTCTGGAAATGTCTAGCGCAAAACCACTTACAGTAGCAAGCACCCCGGGCTCGCTCGGCGACTCGCACCGGCCCGTCGGTAGGGTGACTTACTTGAGTGTTTTGTTAGGGATAGACGACAGTTTTACACACATATTTCAAGCATTACACACACACAAAAGATCATAGAGAAGATGAAAATGAGTAGGGAAGAAGCAAATTCGAAATTTCAGTTTTCCTTCTTCACAATGGCAAAAAGTGTTTACAAAGAGTCTCCAAGTGACTTATATACATGTGCGCTAAAAATGGTCCTTTCACACATGAGACTGGCACTTTATTGACTAGTCTCTAAGTTCCTACTATTTTACAAGAATTATGTTACAAGGATTTGGGGTTTATGCAACTAGAGGACTCCTCTAGTGCATTTACATAGCTTTGAGGGAATTTCCTAGAATTTTGAAGAAGAAATTTATGCCCATGAATTTGAAAATTTTGGGGCTCCTCTATTGTGCCTCTTTTCTCTGCAACACACCTTGTCTTCATCTATTGATATTCCATTCTTTGACACAATATGACCTGAAATCTTCCCTTGCCTGACCATGAAAACACATTTTTCTGGGTTCAAGCATACTTGGTATTCTCTACACTTGTCAAAGATTTATTTATGCTTTAGGATGTGCGTTTGTCTTATGTGGGAATTAGCATGCACAAATCATCCACATACAATTCTAAACTCTTCCTGAAAGAAGTCGTTAAACACGACACATTTGCCTTTGGAATGTAGGAAGTGCATTGGTAAGCCCAAAAGGCATAACAAAAATGCAAAGATACCCAGTTGAGTGGCAAAAGCTATCTTTTGTTGATCTTCGGGGGCAATGGCTACTTGATTGTGCCGAAAAATCCGTCAAAGAAGTTGTAAAATTCCTTGTCGGCTACACACTCCAATAAATGCTTAATGATAGGAAGTGGATAACTATCTATTATGGTGGTAGAGTTAACTTTCTTTAAGTTAATGCACACATGTAGCCTGTTTTTCTTTTTAGGCACAAGTACGATGAGGGATACACATTGTGTATTTTCAATTTCGTAGATTGATCTTGCATCTATCAACCGATCTATTTCCTCCTTTATCTTAGCTGCATAACTATCATTATATGTGTAAGGCTTCTACTTTGTTGAATTGGCCTCTAAGGTCATTGGGATCCAATGGGAACAAATGTCCAAATCCACTCCTTTCAAATCCGTGTAGCTCCAAGAAAACACATATCTATATTCTTTTAATAAATCGATCAATGTTCGCTCTTCTTCGTCAATCAAATTGTGTCCTATGTATGTGGACCTCTCTTCTCCTTCTTCTATTGTCACTAAACTCTTCTTAGTATGCTCTTTTTTATCATATGATTTTCCCATGAAAGCTCCTCTTCTTGGCATTTTTACCATTATCTTTCTGTCTTCTATGTCATACTTATTGAAATTGTCAGGCACTTCAAACAAGGATTCTTCCTCTTCTTGCATGGGGGACTTTTTCTTTTGTTTATTCTCACTCTCGATGTCTACCTGTGTAGCTAACATTACCTCATTCTTATGCTCGTCTTGGATTTGAGTCCTAGCTTCTACCAAATAAAGGTACTCTTCCTCTGTTGCGCAAAAGGACTCCATGATGATGGATTCTAAATCCTCATCACTAGCTTCCTATTAGTACATTTGTATTAGTTTCATATTCCTTGATGATAGGTTCAAATGGGTTCCAACATTGATACTGAGATATCTAGCCATCTTCATCACAATGGGGGGTCCATTGTTCTTCGTTCACTGCTATGTCCGTTGTCATTAAGATTTGTGTCCAACCATAGGGTTCAAAATCTTCATCAGGAAAGATCATAGGTGCATAGGTTGGGTCTTGAGTTAATCTATGTTTTTTAGTGGTGCCTAAATTTCTAGCTTTCTAGCCTCTTCTCCTCTTTTGCTACAACTTTACACATCCATAAGTGCATATCCTCATGCACCCATGAGGGGTCTGAGCTAATGGAATGCACTAAGTCTGTATCCTCTGGCATTCTAAATATTCCATTACAGGGGTGGTACATCTCTATGAGAGTAGTCCTTGAGATTGAGTTTGTGTAAAATCATCTCATAGACCTGATTATTTCCAAAATCACATATTGCAAATGTATGCTTGAACTCTACACCATAAGTAGTGAGTGTGATCCCTTCTAGCAACATTGGTTCCTCTATATGTCAATTTGCCATTTGCATCTTCATTCCTATGAGTCTTAAAGTTGGCTTGCCCCAACATTTCCATAAAGAAGTGGTGGCAATGGCAACTACTGCTGTCGAGTACAATATTGCCTTTGTTGTATGTCCTTGGTATATGATAGGTAGATACATGCTTCCCTCTTCTCCTTCACTCATATCTCCTATCTTATCTATAGGTATCTCTACTGCTTTCGTTTGAAATCCTACCTGAGAGTGGGAATTTACAACTTCTGGAAATTGGTTTGCTACATGCTTCCACAACTTAGGTTCGATTCTAAGTAGCTCATCCAAAGTGAGGTGGCACTACACTTTAGTGTTCTTAACTACTTCCATGTTTCTCGATAGAATTGAATCCTTGTTTCTGACCATGATGGTGGGATCTCTCATTTGAATAGACTTTGATTCTCAAGGGCTTGTGAAATGAGGAAATTCTTGTGAAGAATTGAATTGGAAGTCTAATCATTCACTTGATTACACATCTTTCTTTTTGCCATATATAGAGGGAATGTCTTGAAGAAATTGATCGTGAAGATCATCTATCTCTTGAATGGGTTGTGGAGTTACTTGCTCCATTCCCCATTTTTCTTCTTGAAATCTCTCTCAAGAATCCTTGTGAATACTTATTGACTAAAGGAGAAATTCTACACTCTATTAAGTTAGAAATATGTGACTTTATCGGTAAGAATTATCCTTGTGTGCTTAAGGAATGCACCTCCTAAGGTGCTTAGTGGTCAGATTTAGATGCAAACCGTTGTAATCTTTATAGTAATCCTTGGAAGTGTAATTCTTGTTTTACTAGGTTACTCTGCTTAACAAATTGGCTAGCTTTGAATATAGCTTGAGCTAGTTTGACCATTTTCATGCATAACTTTGTTCTGTCTATTTCTAGGTTTGCTCTAGGATAACTCTTTTCTAGTTTTGCTGCGTTGAGTCCTTCTTTTAGTCTATCCTGATAAGCCTTGAACATCATATCCAAGTCCTTTGGGATGGGGTGTGCTAAAATTGATCCTAACTTGGACAAAGGTGGAATTTGTAGCGATTCTTGTGATGTCAATTCTACTATCGTTACCTTGCTTTCTTTCAATCTTCGTTCTACCTCTGCTAATTTCTTGTTCCATCTTCTCTTGATTCTTTCCCTGGATTCTTATCCTGGGTTCTTTCCATGACTTGTCCTTCTTTCTACTAGACTCTCTGATTTCACTTGATTGAGGGTTTCTCTTGGTTTCCTTGTTGAGATTGTTGTAAATCTTGAGCTATAGTTATTTCTTTAATGGAGACTAAAGTGGGTGGAGAACCATTTGATCCTTGCATAATTCCTATCATGTTGATTGGTTTTATCTTGGTGGCATTGGACAAATTCTTGGGACACTTGTTTATGATATGATATGATATGGTGAGATAGTGTGGCTATCCTTCTGGTGGGTATGCATACATTCTCATATAAAGTGGTCTCCCTGACATCTAAAGCATGGTCCTCTAGGGACCTGTGGTTTCATTTGTCTCATTTGGGGTCTAGGGTTAGGGCTTATGTACGTCACATTAAAATATTGAGACTCCCAACTAGGTTCCATTAAAGGTTCATCATATTGGAAAGCTTCATGATGTTTTGGGGATTATGTGTAATAGGTTGGTGGGCTATCTCCATGTGTTGAATCAAAACTCTGAATATTAGGATCATTCTCTGAGATTCACAAAGATGATGATACTAATGCCCTATTGAAGTTATCTTTTGTTGAATGAGATTACATTGGTAGGGGCTTGTGGTTGCTATCCTAGCATTGGTTGTGGTCTAGGTTACGCTTGATACTATGGCTAGTAATTTTGTAGTCACATATAGTAAGGCTACTGCTAGTACTGATTTTGATATCTACTTGGATGCTTGTAAGGTTGCTGGTAGTTTTGCTAAGCTACCTATTTGTTATAGGGATAGTCCTGAGCCATGTGGTTTGTATACCTTCTCTCTTTTGTGTAGTATTGGGAATTCATGTTCCCTATGTTTTGATCCTGCATGGGACACATATTGGCCATGTGATCACCTCCACAGGTATAACAATGCTTTACATTGGAGATGTTGATATATTTAGGTAGTGATGTGCATGAACACTCTAGGACCGCCGGGGCAAATTTTTCCCTCTTTAGGAGGTTTTTTCCCCCGGCTTGTATATATGCCTATTGCCCTAATGGGCTACTTATCTTTGTACATTCTCTAGTAATACATTCAGTATTGTGTGTTGTGCTCCAAGCTTCTTCTTCTTCCATGTGCTGTTCGCGTGCTTCTACATACGTCTAACTCCAATAATTCGTATCAGAGTAGGTCGTAGCTTCATCTAGGGCGTCGTCGACACCTCTTCGGTTGCAGTCTCAGAATCGCACGAATTTGGTGAGCATACTCAGTGTGTATTTGAGAGCAAAACACCTTCGCTTTGTGGTACCAAAATCGCGATCTGAGCTCGTTTCGGCCTCCGAACGCGCGATCGCAGTGCTTGTGCAAGCTATTTCGCCTTTTTGTGCCAAAGGTATATACCAGTTTCGGTTCTCTAGTATAAGCATCTCAAAGTCTGCTATAGGTCTAGCAGAATACGTATGGGCAGTTCTGTTCAACTTTTTGAGATACAATCAATTTTCTGCATCAAGCTATTTTAGTCACCGGCCATGGCTGAAAGCAGTGATGTATTCCGTATCTTGGCTGTTGAGGATAAGTTGGATGGTACCAACTACCCATTATGGGCTTATATGATGCGACATGTATTGGTTGCAAAAGGACTGTGGAACATTGTGTAGGGTGTTGAAAAATGTCCTATCACACCTGCAACTGTTACAACTGCAAGTACTGAAGCTGATGCAGAAGGTGTCGAAGATGATGATATTCTACATATTCCTATTTGTACTGTGGTTTCTGCTACACCTACTGTAGAGAAGATTCGGTG
This sequence comes from Ceratopteris richardii, assembly GCA_020310875.1. Classification (NCBI taxonomy): domain Eukaryota; kingdom Viridiplantae; phylum Streptophyta; class Polypodiopsida; order Polypodiales; family Pteridaceae; genus Ceratopteris; species Ceratopteris richardii. The sequence goes on along the minus strand of CM035434.1, from coordinate 126,252,538 downwards.
GGATGGCAGAGATGCCCAAGCACATGCATTGATAGCTTTGTATGTCAAACGTGCCATTATTCCTCACATACGCTCTTGCAGAACATCTAAGCATGCTTGGGATACTCTTACCACATTGTACCAAGCTAGGAATGAGGCTCATGTTGCTTACCTCCGAAAACAGTTGGAGAGTGAGCACATGAATGAAGGTTATTCCATGTACAATTTTCTAAAAAAGATCGAAGACTTGAAGGAACATTTGATTTTTGCTGATGAGGTTATACCAGATAGCTCACTTGTGCAGACCATTTTGAATGATCTTCCTGATTCATATCAGAGTTTTGCTTCTACTCTTCGGTTGATGAAGAAAGGCAATTCAAATGCCTTGTCATTTGAGGAGTTAGTCTCTATTCTGTTGTAGGAGGATCAGTCCAGGTAGAATAGGTCCATTATGCGTGTTGCAGATCAAGCTTTCCTGGCTAGTCAGAAGGGCAAAGGAAAATGGAGCTCTTCAATTAGTAATCGAAAATTTGCTAATTCTGCACAATCGAAGAGGGAAGACAACGATGAAAAGAAATCCTAAAGGTAGAAATTGTTTTGCAAGTAGTGGAAAGGAAATGATCATATCATAAAGAACTATCTAAAACTGGCTACTAAAGAGGCAAAGAAAAAAGAGGCTAGAATGGTTGTTGTAGAGGCCTCTACACCAAAAACAGAGTCTGCTAATCTTGTCTAGGAAGAAGAATGGGTGTTTACTATTGTTTGGAGTTTTAATCCATCTTCTCATGAGCAGTGCATGTCTGCAGTAGACTCAGATGTTTGGTACTTTGACAGCGGGGTGAAGAAACATATTACCTCGTAGTGCAGTTTCTTCTCTTCACTCGAGCCTACCCCTACAGGGAATAATGTTACATGCACCAACAAATCCTCTTATCTTGTTATGGGAGTTGGTAAGATAATTTTAACTACTATTGATGGTAGTTCTTTCACTCTGTTAGATGCTTTATTTCTGCCAGGGATCAAGAAGAACCTGTTATTAGTTTTTCGATTAGCCAAGATTGGCTTAGTCGTGAAATTTGTTGATGACAGGTGTACAGTTCATGATTTGTAAAATGGCGATGTGATTATTGATTCTGGCATTTTATGTCAAGGGCTGAATAAGCTCATAGACTATGAAAGAACTGTGAATGATTCGGCATGTGCAGTACATCATTCTCAAGCCATGTCAGATGCAAAGCTTTGGCATGCATGCTTTGGTCATCTGAATTTCGCTAGTTTGCTATGCCTGCAAAAATCTGAAATGGTGTCCTCTTTGCCCAAACTTGAGGCACCTAGAAAACATGTTTGTGAAGGCTGTATTTTGGGTAAAATGCAGCATTCCTCATTTCCAAAAGATGTTTCAGTTTGAGCTACTCAGAAATTGTAGTTTGTACATAGTGATGTCTGTGGTCCTATGCAGACACCTTCTTTTGGAAATCATCTTTACTTCGTGACTTTCATTGAGGATTTTTCTAGGCATGCATGGGTATATCCATTGAAGGCAAAGTCCGAAGTTTTCATGTGCTTCAAACAGTTTTTGGTTTTGGCTGAAAATCTATCAGCATGTAAAATGGGCACCCTCCGTTCTAATCGAGGAGGGGAATATATATCTTCTGATTTTAATGCATTTCTAGCTGAACGTGGGATGAAACACCAATGTATAGTGCTGTATACACCTCAACAGAATGGAGTTGTTGAACGAAAGAATAGGTCACTCATGCAGATGGCGAGGTGTATGGTCAAGAGTCAGGCTTTACCACATAGTTTTTGGCTTGAGGCTGTCATGTGTGAAGCATATGTACTTAACAGGTGTCCCACTAAAGCACTACAATCTATCACTCCTTATGAGGCTTGGCATGATCGCAAGCCATCTGTTTCTCATCTGCGTGTTTTTGGTTGTTTGGCATATGCATTAGTGCCTAAACAACATTTTAGGAAATTGGATGATAAAGTAGTAAAATGTATTTTTGTTGGGTATAGTTTTGAAAGTAAAGGCTATCGACTGTATCATCCACAGACTAAACACATTCTAGCCGTGATGTTTTTGTGGAAGATGCTATTTAGCCATTGCTTTCATGTACTAATGAGACATCTGTTAGCTCCAAAGACATGTATGATACTTTGCTACCTCTTTTTATAGATGGACAGTCTAGTGTTGGTCCTAATGAGGCAACTTCTCAACCTTTGTAGGTTTCAGGTGATGATGCAGATCATTCCATTTCTGATGCAGATTTACATGATGCACTTGTTGATGAGAGAACTGACATTGAGCAGGAAAAAACTATGCGAAAATGGCTAGTGCAGACTTTGTGTGACAGCAAATTAGATGCACCTTTGTCATATCGTACTCGATGAGGCTCTCATAGTGCCTCTTTTGCATCAGATTGCTATGCTATGGTTGCGTCTAGTCTCTGTGATGAGAATGAGCCTGTTTTGTTTGATGAAGCACAAAATTCAAAAAGTTGGATGGCTGCTATGCAATCTGAATATGATGCTATAATGAAGAATGGTACTTGGTCTTTGTGTGACTTGCCTCCTGGAAAGAAGGCCATTGGCACTAAGTGGGTTTACAAGCTCAAGCATAAGCCTGATGGAGCAGTTGACATGTATAAGCCTAGGCTTGTTGCGAAGGGTTATGCAGGGGAAAGAGGCATTGATTTTGATGAGACCTTTGCACCTACATGTCGTATGACTACTGTTCGGAGCATCTGTGCACTTGCAGCCCATCATAGTTGGAATGTACATCAGTTGGACATTAAAACAACATTTCTCAATGGTGACTTGCATGAAGAAGTGTATGTTTTTCAGCCTCGTGGCTTTGTGTAGAAAGGGCATGAAAACCAGGTGTGCAGGTTAAAGAAGGCATTATATGGTTTAAAGCAAGCACCATGTGCTTGGTATGAGAAGATACATGCCTATCTGATTGCACATGGTTTTGAGAACAATCCAATTGAAAGCACCTTATATGTTAAGCGTGCTAATGATGTGCTTCTGATCATTGTTGTCTATGTTGATGACATGCTGCTCAGTGGTCCTATTGAGAAGCATATTGCTGATTTTAAGGCTGATTTGCATGCCGCATTTGAGATGTCGGATTTGGGGCATTCGCATCATTATTTGGGCATTCAGTTTCTGCACCTTGATGGTTGAATGGGTTTGTGTCAAACAAAATATATTGACACATTATTGCAGTGTTTTGGCCTTGAAGACTGTAAACCTATTGCCACTCCTATTGAAACAAGTTTATGACTGTGTCTTCATGATGTTGGAGATGCATTTGATGTTGTTCTCTATCAGTAGGCTGTTGGATACTTGATTTACTTATGCATTACATGGCCAGATATTCAGTTTGTTGTCTCACAGATGAGCAGGTTTATGCGTTGCCTAGGAGTCAAGCATTGGTAGTCGGTTAAGCCCATCTTTCACTACTTGAGTGGTTCTCGACTACTTGGGTTGTTTTATCCCAAGGGGGGATCACTACTGCCAGATTTGCATGCTTTTTTTGACTCTGATTGGGTTGGTTGCTATGACACTCGTGTGTCCACTAGTGGCTTTCGCTTCATGCTTGGTAGCTCATGTATATCTTGGTTGAGCAAGAAGAAGCCTACTGTGGCCACTTCTAGTTGTGAGGCTGAGTATAGGGTAGCTTTCATAGTGAGTGTTGAGTGTGTGTGGCTCAGATGCCTTATGGCTGATTTGGGTGTTGGCCAATGTTCTGCCACCACCATCTTCACTGACAGTCAGAGTGCATTGGCAGTTATGAGGAACCCTGTGTTCCATGCTCGCACTAAGCACATTGAGGTGCATTATCATTATGTCAGGGAGAGGTTCTCTGTTGGGGAGATCAGCTTGGCATATGTGCGCACGCAGGAGAACATTGCAGACCTTTTCACAAAGGCTCTACCTAGGGAGAAGTTTGAAGCTTTCTGCAAAGCGTTGGGCTTACTTCCTTTTGTGGAGTGATTTCCACATAGCTTGGCACTTCCTTATACATGAGTGCCAGCTACTTGTTCACCGCATCACTCCCAGGGGGATTTGTTGATATATTTAGGTAGTGATATGTGTGAACACTCTAGGACCACTGGGGCACTTTTTTCCCTCTTTAGGAGGTTTTTTTCCCCCGGCTTGTATATACGCCTATTGCCCTAATGGGCTACTTATCTTTGTACATTCTCTAGCTATACATTCAGCATTGTGTGTTGTGCTCCAAGCTTCTTCTTCTTCCTTGTGCTGTTCGCGTGCTTCTGCAGACGTCTAACCCCAACATGACACTCTTTGAGCTTGTCTATTTTGGATGCCCAACTTTTGTGCTAGTTGTTTAGCCAACTAATCTATTGATGTCGTGGGTTCGCATGTAAAACTAGTGGATCAATCTAACTCTTTGTGGAGTTTAAATAGTTCGAGTTTGTCACCCAAGTTATCCTTGATATCAATACACATTCTTACGTGTAGACATATGATCGTAACTTTATAGTCAATATGCCATAGAAGAACAATGAAACTTGTTTAGCTTGGGTATGAAACTCTGGAATCATGCATCTCTCAATGTATTACTTGAACCTACATCTAGCTAATATGATAATTTCCTTTGGTGTTTGTTTGAAGCTATGGATCAATGATGAAGTATTGCTTCCAATTCTGCTCTTGGAGAATTCTATAATGACTTCATCTAGTAACTGTGAAATATTCATGAATTGACCTTGATGCAAGGGTTGAAAAACCATGTTATGGATATATTTTTAAGGTTAGTTCAAAAGCATTGTATTGAGTGAACAAATCGTCAACCTATTTGGCTCTCACCACTTGCCTCAAGTCAGCCATTTGATCGTATGGGTCTCCTGTGCAATCAAAGTAATTTCTCATGGCTTTCACTAACTACGTGGGTCTCAAAATTATTGGATGTTCTCTTGGTCTAGGCAATGGAAAGTCATCCATACCTTTCTGGTGCATATGTCCTCTAGGTCTTTCTTGTTTCGTTCTGACTATGTCTAACCCTGATCTTTCTCTTCCTATAGTGTGCACAAACCTCACTTATGTTCGCTATTTGGATTTCTCCTTATGAGCTCCTAGGGTATGGGAAGATTTAGCTCCATTTTGAATTGAGAATTCAGTAGAATTGTGTGAGGGGAAAATAGGTTCACCCTTCCACATGTACACATGTCTACTATAATCTGTAACAACAAACATCTTGTCAAAAGTGTTGTCTAGGTAAATGATCTTTTGTGGAATCTTAGGATCCTTGAATTTGTATATGATGACCCCAACTACATTGCTAGGTTTATCGGGTCTAAACCTCCAAAAGGATTTGTCAGTTTCTTTGTTAGCAGAGAGCTTTATGCTTGAATTATCTTGGGGAATCCATTTTGGGGTAATAATCCTTGATATGATTGACTTACCTCTAGGAATCCTAGGTTCTCTATCTTTGCTTTCATGATCTAGATCTACTATCTTAGACTGAGGTACCACTACTCCAATTTCATCTGTCCTATCAGGTAAGTTGGTTAACATGTGTTGGTGCAGGACAATCACCAATTGATGTTTTGATATGGAAATGAAGTCAAGGATTTGAGAAGAGAACAAGTTGTGAAGCATGAAGGAAGGACATATTCAGAAGTTGGAAGGTGTATACACATATGTACATTATTTCAGAGATAGTTCACTTATATTTTTAAGTAGTCATAAGCTTGTAAATTTTTGTCTATATATACTATGGAAAATGTCGGGGTAAGTATGAGAGAGCATGAGAATAGAGTAATCAGAAGTTGTATGTGTTATTAGACATCTTAGAAGTGAGTCAAGACTCTCTCATCACTCAGTTGTAATTTTTCTCAGAAATGAAGAAAATGTTGCGCCCGATATTTCTGAGTTTTCTCCTTCTGTGTTAGATCTTTTGTGAAATGTTTTTGTACAAGTCTAAGTCTATAGGTAATCGACTTCTATAAAAATTTTCAGCTTCCGATTGTGATCAGGCTGAGAGAATTGAGTGTAGGAACATTTGCATATGTAAATGAGAAGAAGTGAAGTTACAGGAGGCGCAAAATTTGATACGAATGTTTTGATCAATTCTCCTTCCACAGTTTAAAGTTTTGAGCAAGCAAGCACTCAATCTTTAAGTTGGAAGGTAAGCTATTTGTGGTTAAAGGCATTTGCAGAAACGGGTTCAAGATTGAGAGAACCAAAGGTTTAAAGTCATAGGTGTCTAAATCAACTTCTCAGAAGAACATTTTTAGACATAGGTGAGTTGTTGAGATCATTTCTCAAGTTCTACTGAATCTTTTGGAGTGGTTCAACTTGGAGAAGGTGTGCAATCTATAGGCAATACCTCATACAAAGTTTTATAAAAAACTTTACACTTTTGATAAGGCAATGGTTGAATTATGTGCATCAGACTTTCTGTGTAATCTCCTTCTTTTCAAGAATTTGACAATTGAGTATTGATCTTTTAAAATTGGTGAAGGTTTGAGTTATTCTTGTTATAGAGGTGCTCTAAATACAAGAGTAACTTGTTCTTATGGAGATTAACACTCTCCATCAGTGGTATCAGAGCAGGAAGCATCAGAATTGAAGGAAAGAAGACCTCGACTGCTGCAGGTGCAATGAATTCAACATCTGAAGGTTCAAAAGGTGAAAGCTTGAGGATAAAGCTTGAGAAGAAGGTCATATGACACCAAGGAAGAAAAAAGGAGTATTATTTGAAGTAAAGGTACATCTATTACTCATAAAGATTGAAGAATTCAATATACAGGTGAAGAAAGGATGGGAGATTCTCTTCAGATAGAGAAATTGGATAGAGAGAACTATCCAACATGGTCAATGAGGATGGAAGCTCATCTAATGAGCAAATACTTGATAGGTTATATTACAGGTGAAGAAGAAAAGCCTCAATTCAGAGATCCTAGTGTTCCAACTAGGGAGGAATTATCAGATTTGAAGAATTGGATGAAGAGAGATGCTCAAGCTAGGAGCATTACCTATATGGCAGTCAATGATTACTTGCTACCTCACATTAGAGGCCTTGAAAGTGCAAGTGATATATGGAATGCTTTGGAGGAGCATTTCCAAAATACCACAAAGTCTAGGAAGGCATTCTTGTGGGCAGAATTTACCACATTCAAGAAGAAGGCCTCTCAATCCATCTCAGATTATGTAACCAGAATGAAGGACATTGCAGATGCATTAGGAGCTGTTGATGAAGACATTGAGGAGGATAAATTGGTAAGGCAAATCCTCACAGGTTTGAGAGGTGATGACAAATGGAAGCCATTCATTTTGTCTACTGAATTATCACTTGATCCTTTTACTCCTGACTTAAATCAGTTGCTAGGACATATGTTAACCTTTGAGCAGGATGTCAAAGGTGAAGGTGACAAAAGTACAGGTCATGCAATGTACTCAAAGGATAAGAAGAAAAATAGCAAAGGAAAGAAACAAGTAAATGAAGATGAAGGCACAACTAGTCAAGCCAACTTCCTAAGAGGAAGAGGAGGTGGCAAAGGTAGAGGAAGAGGCAGGAATAATAAAGATGGAGTCAAAGCTTGCTGGATTTGTGGTAAGACAAATCACTTAGCTAATGATTGTTGGCATAATAATCAGAGTAATGGTGGATATAATCAGAATTTTAATTCAAGAGGAAGAGGTGGCAGAAATCAAAGAGGTAACTTCAGAGGAAGAGGTAGTAGGGGTTATTTTGGAAGAAATGCAAGTAGAGGATTCCAAAGTCAACAATACAATAATACCTACTACAATTATGCTTTAGATCAGAAGGAGGATTCAACATTGATAATGAATGCAACTTGTGAAAGGCAAAGTGAAGACCAAAGAGTCTTCTACATTGACTCAGGGTGGAGCAATCACCTGAGTGGTAACATAGCATTGATGACTGATTTGGAAAATAAGGTATCTAATCATGTTGTTCAAACAGGTGACAATACAAAGCACAATGTGAAGTCAATTGGATCAGTGAAGGCCAAGGATGGAAGTACTCTCTTGAGTAAGGTCTTGTATGTTCCTACAATTCCTAAGAATTTGATAAGTGTAGGACAAATTGTTGAAAAAGGTTATAAGGTTGGATTCACTAATGAAAGAGTGTTTGTGGAAGACCCTAGCAATGGGTATAAACAAATTGTTTCAAGGAAGAAAGAAGGAAGGTTGTTCACATTAAAGATTCAAGGTAATGTTGGTCATGCCTTGTTCACTTATGGAGGACATAAGATCTCTGAGTTAGATCTTTGGCACAAGAGGCTTGGACACTTCAATGAAAGAGGTATCAAAGATATGATTAACAATGGTTCAGTGCTTGGATTGCCTAATGTTGCAGGTCAACATATGACATACAGATGTGAGGCATGTCAATTAGGTAAGGCTCATAAGAAATCTTATTCCAAGCATGGTTTTATGTATTCAGAGAAGCTTGAGTTGGTACACACAGATGTGTGGGGACCATCAAAGGATTTTAGTATAAATGGTTCAAGGTACTATGTGATTTATGTTGATGATGCTACCAGATGGATCACTATCTATGTGATCAAAGGTAAGTCAGAGGTATTCAATACATTCAAACATTATCATGTGTATGCAGAAAGAATTACAGGTCATAAATTGAAGAGACTAAGGTCAGATGGAGGGGGAGAGTATTTTTCTAATGAGTTCAGTGATTACTTGTGGAATGCAGGTATAAAAAGAGAAATCACTTGCAGGTACTCTCCTCAACAAAATGGTGTAGCAGAGAGAAGAAATAGAACTCTTGTTGAGTTTGCAAGGTCAATGATGAAAGAGAAAAATTGCCCAAATTATTTGTGGGCTGAGGCTATAAATACAGCTACTTATTTGGTCAATAGGCTACCATGTAAAGCTTTGCAGGGTATGACACCATATGAGGAATGGTGGGGTAAGAGACCTACCTTGGCTCATTGCAAAGTATTTGGATGTTTGGCATATGCATATGTGCCATCACAATTAAGACACAAGTTAGAACCCAAAGCTGAAAAGTATGTATTCATTGGTTATGATGATAAGCAGATGGGATATAGGTTGTGGAGTCCATCCACAAAACAATTTCTTGTATCAAAAGATGTTACATTTGATGATCAAGGTACTTGGTATGCAGGTACAATCAATATTAATATAGGTGATGAAGAAGTTGTGAGTCAAAAGAAAGGTAAATCAAAGGTTCATATATTTGATGAAGAGGAGAACAATGAAGTGCAGGTTGAAGTTGAAGAAATGCCAAGATTTGATCCTGAGTGTGAAGAACCAGAAACCTCAAGGAGTGGAGAACTCAGAAGGTCATCAAGACACAAGTGGCAACCTACAAGGTATAGCTATGACACTTCTTTTTTGGCTACCAAAGATTATGCTTACATGATAAAGGCAGATGAAGATCCTTCCACATATGAAGAGGCAAAAGGTAAGGAAAATTGGGAGAAAGCTATGCAGGAAGAATATGATGCATTGATGGAGAATCAGACATGGGATTTGGTTCCTAAGCCAAATAGTCAGAAGATTATTGGATGCAAATGGGTCTACAAGACTAAGAGGTTTGCAGATGGAAGTGTGTCTAGGTATAAAGCTAGACTTGTTGTGAAAGGGTTTGCTCAAACATATGGTATTGATTATGATGAGACCTATAGTCCTGTGGCAAAGATGACAACCATCAGAACACTCATAGCTATTGCTGCATGTAAAGGTTGGAAATTATGTCAATTAGATGTGAAGAATGCTTTTTTAAATGGTTACATTTCAGATGATGTTTTCATGGAGCAACCTCAAGGATTCAGAGATGGAAGGTATCCAAATCATGTATGTAAGCTCAAGAGAGCTTTGTATGGTTTGAAGCAGGCCCCAAGGGCATGGAATTATAGACTTGTGAAGTTCTTGAAAGAACTTGGATTTCAAGTATCTAAGGCAGATAGTAGCTTGCTTGTTAAAGCAAGTGATGATGGGTTCATTTACATGTGCATATATGTTGATGATATAATTCTTACAGGTACAAACGAGAAAGGAATTCAAAGCCTAAAGAAGCAAATGGAGGAAGAGTTCAAAATCAGTGACTTGGGAGACTTGTCATATTTCTTAGGCATGGAGATTTCATACACTCAACATGGAGTGTATATGACTCAAGAAAGGTATTTGAGAAACTTGTTAATCAAGTTTAAAATGAATGATCGCAGGGTAGCACCTACTCCAATGGAGGTGAATCACAAATTGAGTAGATATGGTGGAGAAGAATTCAAGGATATGAAGCTATATCAGAGTTTGATTGGTAGTCTTATCTATGCTACATTAACTAGGCCTGATTTATCATATGCAGTTGGAGTTTTGTCTCAATTCATGCACTGTCCTAGGAAAGAACATTGGATTGCAGGTCAAAGAGTGTTGAGGTACATTAAGGGTACACTCAAAGAGGGTTTGTGTTATGGTTTTACATCAGATACAAACATCAAAATATATAGTGATGCAGATTGGGCAGGTAATCCTGATGATAGAAGATCAACATATGGATACTTGTGTTATGTGGGAGATAAGTTAATCTCTTGGTGTTCAAAGAAGCAACACACAGTTGCTTTATTATCTACAGAAGCTGAGTACAAAGGTATGGTTGAAGCTGCAAAGGAAGTGATCTGGCTTAAGACTCTCATGAAGAGTTTTGACACCATACAGAGTACACCTATCATTTATGGAGATAACATGAGTTCATTGTATTTAGCTGCTAATCCTGTGTTTCATGCAAGGACTAAACACATTGAGATTCAATATCACTTTTTGAGAGAGAAGGTGATGGATAAAGAGATTGAAGTCATACATACTTCAACAAAAGATCAGATAGTTGATATGCTTAACAAAAGCTTGGATGGACCAAAGCTACAAAGATTCAAAGATATGGCAGGCATAAAGAAGATAGAGAAAACCTCAATTGATGATTGAGGGGGAGCTGTTGGTGCAAGACAATCACCAATTGATGTTTTGATGTGGAAATGAAGTCAAGGATTTGAGACGAGAACAAGTTGTGAAGCATGAAGGAAGGACATATTTAGAAGTTGGAAGATGTATACACATATGTACATTATTTCAGAGATAGTTCACTTATATTTTTGAGTAGTCATAAGCTTGTAAATTTTTGTCTATATATACTATGGAAAATGTCGGGGCAAGTATGAGAGAGCATGAGAATAGAGTAATCAGAAGTTGTATGTGTTATTAGACATCTTAGAAGTGAGTCAAGTCTCTCTCATCACACAGTTGTAATTTTTCTCAGAAATGAAGAAAATGTTGCGCCCGATATTTCTGAGTTTTCTCCTTTTGTGTTAGATCTTTTGTGAAATGTTTTTGTACAAGTCTAAGTCTATAGGTAATCGGCTTTTGTACAAATTTTCATCTTCCAATTGTGATAAGGCTGAGAGAATTGAGTGTAGGAACATTTGCATATGTAAATGAGAAGAAGTGAAGTTACAGGAGGTGCAAAATTTGATACGAATGTTTTGATCAATTCTCCTTCCACAGTTTAAAGTTTTGAGCAAGCAAGAACTCAATCTTTAAGTTGGAAGGTAAGCTATTTGTGGTTAAAGGCATTTGCAGAAACGGGTTCTAGATTGAGAGAACCAAAGGTTTAAAGTCATAGGTGTCTAAATCGACTTCTCAGAAGAACAATTTTAGACATAGGTGAGTTGTTGGGATCATTTCTCAAGTTCTACTGAATCTTTTGGAGTGGTTCAACTTGGAGAAGGTGCGCAATCTATAGGCGACACCTCATACAAAGTTTTATAAAAAACTTTACACTTTTGATAAGGCAATGGTTGAATTATGTGTATCAGACTTTTTGTGTAATCTCCTTCTTCACAGTTTGTTCAAGAATTTGACAATTGAGTATTGATCTTTTGAAATTGGTGAAGGTTTGAGTTATTCTTGTTATAGAGGTGCTCTAAATACAAGAGTAGCTTGTTCTTATGGAGATTAACACTCTCCATCAACATGCACATGGTTCCTTTCTTATTTATGTACGGCCCAACTTCAAATTTGACCACCGGGTGAGCAATTCCAAAGGGGTACTATAGATTCCTAAGTTGGACCACTAAACTTCTCAACCCATCCTCATAGACAAGAGCAACTAAGTGGTTGGTTTGGATGTATTCTAGCTGAGTCTTATAGGGGTCTTTCAGTGTTTTTAAATATGTTAACCCTATGCTTCCTACAGGTCTCTCCATGCTAAATGACATCTCCAAATCACTTGTGTCTGAGTTCACTATGTAGGGGGTAGGCACTCAACTATTGAGCCCAAGATCTAGCAGTATGATTGACACTAGCTTCAAATGATTTGATGCTTTGATGATCTGCTCTTCCTATGTGTATGCTTGATCTAAGGTTCATTAATTTGATCCCATTATTTGCCCAATTGTATTAGGGTACACACATGTTGCAATGTTCTTTGAATTACCAATTGTTTGTTCCTTTTTGATGTTCTTCGGTATTTGCCTTGTCTCAATGTATATTCATTTGGGATTTCTTATGTTGTTTCACTTAGCCTCATGTCGTAGTGTTAGATTCTTTCCCTTAGTGTTATCGCGTTTATGTTAGCTGAAGATCTTGCACTTGAGTAAATTGGCAAAAGTTTTCCAAATTTGAAGAAGTTTATAAGTTATAATTGATATAGAGGTGTGTTAGATTCTTTCCCTTAGTGTTATCGCATTTATGTTAGCTGAAGATCTTGCACTTGAGTAAATTGGCAAAAGTTTTCCAAATTTGAAGAAGTTTATAAGTTATAATTGATATATAGGTGTTCTAAATTCAAGCATAGCTTATCTTTTGGAGATTAGTAATCTCCATCAATGGTATCAAATCAGATTTGATCAAAGTTGAAGGAAATGAAGACCTCAACTGTTGCATACATACAAAATTTAACATTTGAAGATTCAAAAGGACAAAGTGTGAAGGAAAAGATAAAGGGAGACACATGAGATCAATCAAAAGGATCAAGAGTAAATTTCTAAGCAAAGGTATATCCATTACTTATAAGGTTCAAAATTTTTTAGTTCAGGTGAAGAAAGAATGGGAAATAGTCTTCAAATTGAGAAGTTGGACAGAGAGAACTATCCAGCTTGGTCGATGAGGATGGAAGCTCATCTTATGAGCAAAGATCTGATGGGATACATTACAGGAGAAGAAGAGAAGCCAAAATTCAAAGATCCTAGTGTTCCTACTAGGGAGGAACTTATAGACTTGAAAGTTTGGATGAAGAAGGATGCTCAAACAAGGAGCATCATCTATATGGCAGTAAATGATTATTTGCTTCCTCATATTAGAGGACTTGAAAGTGCGAGTGATATATGGAGTGCTTTGGAGGAGCATTTTCGGAATACAACAAAATCAAGAAAGGCATCACTATGGGATGAGTTCACTCCATTCAAGAAGAAAGCTTCACAGTTAATATCTGATTATGTGACAAAGATGAAAGACATTGCTGATTCTTTAGGATCAGTTGATGAAGATATTTAAGAAGATAAATTGGTAAGACAAATCCTCACAGGTCTAAGAGGAGATGAGAAGTGGAAGCCTTTAATATTGTCAACTGAACTTTCATTAGATCATTTCACTCCTAATTTGAATCAATTGTTAGGACATATGCTAACTTTTGAGCATGATATCAAAGGAGATGTTGATAAGAGTGCATATCAAGCAATCTATTCCAAGGATAAGAAGAAGGCTAGCAAAGGAAAGCATAATGTCAAAGCTTTTTGGATATGTGGTAAGACTAATCATCTTTCTCATGAATGTTGGCATAAAAATCAAAGTGCCAGTAGCTTTAATTAGAGTTATAATCAAAGAGGCAGAGTTGGAAGAAATTAGAGAGGAAGTTTCAGAGGTAGAGTTAGTAGAGGCTTCTTTGGAAGAAATGGTGGAAGAAACTTTCAAGGTCAGTCCTACAACAATACCTACTACAATTATGCATCAGATCAGAAGGAGGATTCAACCCTAATCATGAATGCAACATGTGAAGTTCCAAGTGAAGATCAAAGAGTGTTTTACATTGATTGAGGATGCAGCAATCATCTGAGTGGTAACATTGCTTAAATGATTGATTTGGAGAATAAAGTGGTTAATCATACAGTTCAAACAGGTGACAATACAAAGCACAAGGTGAAGTTTATTGCATTAGTAAAATTCAAGGATGGAAGTACTCTTTTGAGTAAGGTTTTGTATGTTCCTACAATTCCAAAGAATTTGATTAGTGTAGGACAAATTGTGGAAAAAGGATATGAGGTAAGGTTTACTAATTATGGAGTTTATGTTGAAGACTCTAGTCAAGGGTATAAGCATATTGTTATAGAAAAGAAAGAAGGAATACTTTTCACATTGAAGGTGCAAGGTAATGTTGGACATGCCTTGTTCACATATGAAGAACAAAAGATATCTGAGTTAGATCTATGGCATAAAAGGCTTGGACACTTCAGTGAAAGAGGTATAAAAGAGATGATCAACAATGGTTGAGTACTTGGATTACCTAATGTTGTAGGTCAACACATGACATACAGGTGTGTAGCAGAAAGGACAAATAGAAATCTTGTTGAGTTTGCAAGGTCAATGATGAAAGAGAAGAATTGCCCTAATTATTTATGGGTTGAGACTATAAATACAACAACATACTTGATTAATAGGATACCATGTAAAGATTTGTAGGGTATGACACCATATGAAGCTTGGTGGGGTAAGAGACCTACATTGGATCATTGCAAAGTATTTGGTTGTTTAGCCTATGCTTATGCTCCTTCTCAATTAAGGCATACATTGGAACCAAAGGCTGAAAAATATATGTTCATTGGTTATGATGAGGAGCAAATGGGATACAAGTTGTGGAGTCCATCCACAAAACAATTTCTTGTATCAAAGGATGTTACATTTTATGATCAAGGTACTTGGTGTACATGTACAAATAGTGCTTATGCAAGTCTTGAAGAAGTATTGAGTCAAAACAAGGTTAAATCAAAGGTTCAAATATCAGATGAAGAAGAGGATGTTGAAGCTCAAATTGGTGGTGAAGAAATGCCAAGGTTTGATCCATAATATGATGAACTAGAAACTTCAAGGAGTGGAGAACTCAAAAGATCATCAAGGAACAAAAGGAAACCCATAAGGTATAGTTATGATACTTCATTCTTGACTACTAAAGATTATGCTTACATGATAAAGATAGATGAAGATCCTTCTACATATGATGAGGCAAGAGGAAAGGAGACTTGGGAGAAAGCTATGAAAGAAGAATATGATGCACTCATTGAGAATGGGACTTGAGAATTCATGCCAAAACTAGGTAATCAAAAAGTGATAGGATGCAAATGGGTTTACAAAACAAAAAGGTATGTATATGGAAGTGTATTTAGGTACAAAGCTAGACTTGTTGTAAAAGAGTATGCACAGACATATGGTGTGGACTATGATGAAACCTATAGTCCTATTGCAAAGATGACAACCATAAGAATTCTCATAGCCATTGCTACATGCAAAGGTTGGAAATTGTCTCAATTAGATGTGAAAAATGCATTTTTAAATGGTTATACTTCAGATGAAGTTTTACATGGAACAACCATATGGTTTTAAAGATCAATTTTATCCATATCATGTGTGTAAGCTCAAGAGAGCTTTGTATGGCTTAAAGCAAGCTCCAAGAGCATGGAATTATAGGCTTGTGAAGTTCTTGAAGGAACTTGGTTTCCAAGCATCAAAGACAGATAGTAGCTTGTTAGTCAAAGCAAGTGAAGATGGGTTTATCTATGTTTGTATTTCTGTTGATGACATAATACTTACAGCTACAGATGACAAAGGCATACAAATACTTAAGAAGTAGATGGAGAAAGAATTCAAGATCAGTGACTTGGGAAGTTTGTCATATTTCTTGGGAATGGAGATTTCATATATTCAACATGGAGTATATGTGACTCAAGAAAGGTATTTGGAGAATTTGCTAATCAAGTTTAAAATGGAAGATTGCATGATAACACCAACTCCAATGGAAGTGAGTCACAAATTAAGCAGATATGGAGGAGAAGAATTCAAAGACATGAAGCTTTATCAGAGTTTGGTGGGTAGCTTGATTTATGCTACATTAACAAGGCCTGATTTGTCTTATGTAGTTGGAGTTCTATGCCAATTCATGAATTGTCCTAGAAAGGAACATTAGATTGCAGGTCAAAGGGTACTAAGATATATCAAGGGCACACTTAAGGAAGGTTTTTATTATGGGTTTACGTCAGATACAAGGATCAAGATATATAGTGATGCAGATTGGACAGGCAACTCTAATGATAGAAGATGAAGACATAGAGTTGCTTTATCATCTACAGAAGCAGAATACAAAGGTATGGTAGAAGCTACAAAGGAATTCATATGGCTAAATATTCTCATGAAGAATTTTGATGTCATCTAGAGTACTATCATTTGTGGAGATAACATGAGTTCATTATATTTGGCAGCTAACCCTAGATTTCATGCCTGGCCAAACATATTGAGATTCAATATCATTTTTTGAGAGAGAAGTTTGTTGATAAATAAATAAAAATCATGCATACTCCCACAAAAGATCAACTTGCTAATATGTTAACAAAGAGCTTAGATATGACAGGGATAAAAAAGATGCAGGTATTCACAATTGATGATTCAGGGGGAGCTCTTGGAAGTAGACAATCAACAATTGATGATTACATGAAGTTTAGGAATGAAGACTTGAAGTAAGATTAAATCCTAAAGCATGAAGTGAAGTGGAAGTGCAGGAAGAGATGTTCTACATACACATGTGCAATAGTTTTGTAAATACTTCAAAAATACTTTGATGTAATGACAAATACAAACTCATATGCATATATATACTTGTATATAGTCGTGATATATATGAGAGATGATGGATAGATGAGATATAGAAGAGAAAATTATGAATTGAGTGATCAATATTCATGAGATGTACTTTCTGTTCAAAATAGAGAAGTTTTGAAGAAGTGGTGCCTTGATGTTTTCCATCTCTCTTCTTCTGTGCTCAATCATTTGTGAAATGATTTTGTGTGTGTCTTGGTCCATATCTAATGCATCTATGGTCAAGTTTTGAGAGTCCAATTGTCATATGGATGAGAGAATATTGTGTAGGAACATTCATATGTAAACAGGTGTTGAAAGACTACTGAAATAGGTGCAATCTTGATGATCAAAGAATTGATCAGACCTCAGTCTATAGTGTAAATTTTTGCACAACTAAGCATTAAAAATTTAAGTTGGAAGGTAAGCAACATATATCTAAAAGCATTTGATCAAACGGGGTCTAGTTTGTGAGAACCATGCATTTAAAGTTACATATGTAAAAGTCACTTACAGAGAAAGCCAATTTCAGAGATAGGTTTACTTATTGAAGTAAATCTGAAGTTTTGTAAATTCTTTTGGAGAATTTTCACTTGGAATAGTTGTGCAGACACGAGAAGAGTATTGCACCAAAGTTTCATAAGAAACTTCAATCATTTCAACGAATGCATTTTGTGAAGTAGACTTTTTTGAGTAACGTGGCACATCAACGTTTGGAAAGTTGCAGGTGCATTTGTCAACCCAAAAGGCATCAGATGAAATATAAAGATACCCTACTCAGTGGCAAAAGCCATCTTATGTTGATCCTCGACGGCAATGGCATCTTGGTTATAGCCTGAAAATTCGTCAAGAAAGCTATACACTTCCTTGCCTGCGACTCTTTCCAACAAATGTTATGTAATAGGTAGAGGGTAACTATCCCTAATGGTGGCAGCGCTGACTTTCTTCAAATTAATATACACACTCAACTTATCGTTCTTCTTAGGCATGAATACAATGGGTGATATTCATTCGGTATGTTCTATCTCGTAAATGAATCCGGCCTCAATGAGTCTATCTATCTCTTCCTTGATCTTCAATGCACAGTTATACGTATAGGGCTTTTGCTTGGTGGGTTTAGCATCGGCTGTCATGGTTATCCTATGAGAACATATATCTGGATCTACCCCTTTCAGGTCCTTATAAATCCATGTAAACACATCCCTATACCTTTTCAGTAAGGTGATCAAACTTTCTTCCTCTTCATCTTCCAGATCATGCCCTATGTATGTACATCTTTCTTCTCGTCCCTCGATTGCCACTACCACTTTCTTTGTAGTCTCCTTGTTATCATAGGCTTCTCCGGAGTTTTCGTCTCTCTTAGGCATTCTTATCATGATCTTTTGTTCTTGAACTTTGTATTTTTAAAATTTTCTGGCACTTCCATTAATGGTTCTTTATCTTCTTGTCTCACAATTTTATCCTTTCTCACCTTTTGATTTTGTTGATTAGGATTTGAATTGTCCTTTCTCTTCCTAGGGGTTGCGTGGTCTGTGGAAATGGCTTCTACCCAACCTAAAAAATCCTCTTCATATGAACATTCGGGTCTATTAGAGTCTACTTCCCATTCTTCCTCTTTCACTTGCTTGCTCCTCTCTGATATTCCACATTTGAGTTTATCCCCTTTAGTTTCCTCCCCTATAAGGTTTACAGTAAAGATGGATATATCATAGCCATCTTCATCATAATGGGGGTCCATTGTTCTTTGTTAACTACTATGTCCATCGTCGCAAGAATCTCTGCCCAACCGTAGGGTTCGAATTCCTCGTCTGGAAACACTACTGGTGCGTATGCTGGGTCTTCAATAGTTCTAGTGGTTTGCCCTGTTCTTGACATTCTTGCTTTCGCTCGCTCCTCCTCTTTTGTTGCAACTTTACACATCCATAGGTGTGTATCCTCATGAAGCCATAATGGATCTGATGCTAAGGAATGTACGGATTCCTCTGCATCTTCGTTCCTATGTACAATATTCCATTGCAAGGGTGGTACATCCCTGTGTGAGCAGTCCGTGAGGTTCACTTTCGTGGCCACTCCTAGGTGTTGCAAATACAAAGTTGGTTCCCCAATCTTGTACCACTTGCAATTGTCGCATGAAAGGTCTACCTAGAAGCATTTCATATGCTTGATTCTTCCCAAAATCACATATCGCAAAAGTGTGATCAAATTCTACCCTGCAGATGGACAGGTTAATTGCTTCCAGTAGTCCTAAGGGTCTTTCTATGTGCCCCTCAGCCATTTGCAACTTCATCCTAGTAGGTCTAAGGGCTGGTTTACCCCAACACTTTCACAAAGAAGTGGTAGAAATAGCTACTCCTGCACCTATGTCTAAGATGGCTTTGGTAGTGTAACCTTTGTAAGTGATAGGCAAATAAGCATTACATTCCTCTCCTTCACTCACATCTCCCACTTTGTCTATAGGTATTTGAGGTACCTTTCCTCGTGTCCCTATTCTAGAGAAAGTTCTAGCTATCTCTGGAGACTGGTTTGCTACATGTTTCCATAGTTCTAGTTTGATTTTCAATAGCTCCTCCAAAGTCAAATAGCATTGAGCTCTGGTGTTCTTAATGGCTTTTGTGTTTCTAGGAAGAACTGAGTCTTCTCCCCTAACTGAATAGTGGGGGCTCTCACTTGGATTGATATGTCTTCCCAAGGTCCCATGAAGTGAGGTAACTCTTGCAAGGAGTAAGATTCAAAACTCATGTGCTCATTGGACCTGTCATCCACTTGATCTCCATAGATAGATGGAATGTCAGGAGGGAACTGTTCTGTTGAGTCATTAATCTCTGGTATAAGTGGTCGTGTTTCCTATTCCTACCTCCATCTTTCCTCTTGAATCTCTCTTAAGATGGAATGTGAATCCATGTAGCCCATTTGATGATTTTCTAAGTTGAGCCTAGCCCTTTCAGTTAGAGTTGTCTCGAAGGGGTCCTCTGGGTTAGTTCGGGTGCTAGAGCTAACTTTTGTTGTGTTTGATGCTAGTTGCTCTAAACTTTCCAATAATCCTTGGAAATGTAGTTCAGGTTTAGCCATACCTCCCCAATTGAGGTATTGGGATGGATCAAACATTGTCTGGGCTAATTCTACTATTTTCATGCACAGTTTGGTTCTCTCTATTTCCAAGTCGGCTCTAGGGTAGTTCTTACTAGATTCTCCTACCTGGGTCCTTCTTGTATCCTAGCCTAATAAGCTTTGAGCATCATGTCGAGGTTTTTTGGGGTGGGGTCTGCTAGTACTGATCCTGGATTTGGGGTTACCACATTCGGTTCAACCTCTTGTGATGCCATTTCTAAAATCTTGGCTCTGGTTTCCCTCAGGCTTTCCTCTAAGTTATTAATATTTTTTCTCCATTTTCTCTTATGCCTCTCTCTTGACTCTTTCTAGGGTCTCATCTTCTTTCTGATTGATTCTCCTACATCGCTGGCTTCAGTTATTCTTCCAAGGGTCTCTGGCTGCATTTGCCTTTGTGCTTGGGCTCTAGTTACTGCCTAGATGGGTATGTACTAGGGTATGGAACCTCCGATATGTTGCACTATTCCTATTAAATTGATGGGAGTCACTTTTGTGGGTGTATTAGCAGGGTTCTTAGGGAAATCTCTTATAAAGTGATCCTTCCCACACTCAAGACAAAATCCTTGAATATTGAAATATTGTGGCTGCACAGCGAGTGCGGCTTGTGGGTAGTCACATATGAAATGATCTCCTTGACACTTGAAACATGGTCCTTTAGGTCCCTGGGGTCTTGGTTGTCTAGCTTGTGCTCGTTGGTTGGGGTTGGTGTACATGACCTAAGCGCAATCAGGTTACCAATTTGGCTCATACACAAGACTCTCATAATATGGATCTAGGTTTTCCAGTGGCTCTGTATAGTATGTGGGTGGGCTATCTACATGGGTGGAGTCAAAACTGTTTGCATTAGGGTCATTTTCTGTATCAAAGGGGTTGTAGGTACTAATTCCCTATTTGAATTCTCTTCCGGAGTGGCATAGTCCACAGAAACTACATTGGCGGGGGGTGGAGGTTGTTATCCTAGGATAGGTTAGGGTCTAGGCTGTGCTTGATATGGAACTTCATAATGAGGGGGGACGTGATAGTATTGTTGTGGTTGGTACTACCCTTGGTATCTACCTAGCTGATATGGCTGAGGATAACTCTATCCAACCACCTGTTTATTATATGGACAATCTTGAGCCGTGTAGTTAGTGTACATGTGCTCTATGTTACAGTATAGGCCATTGGATTTCCCTATGGGTTGCATTGCGTTTGGACACATATTTTCCATGTGATCATCTCCACAAGTGTAACACCTTTGAGGGGGGCTTATTTGATGACAAGCTTGGTAGAGACCCCCAATTTTTTGACCACTTGTTTCGCTAAGTCCTCTATAGAATTGGAACATCTGGATGAGGCCTCTATTGTGCTATCCAAATCTTTATGCACCTTAGAAAGTTCTAGCTCTCCCCCTAGGTTATCCTCTATGTCTACACAGATGTGCAAGATTGATCGAAGGTCCTTGGTTCCTTCAGGAATACATATGACCTAAGCTTCGCACTCCATAGGCCGTTGATGAACAAATCAGCTTAGCTTGAGTGGGTAGTTCCAATGGGGGGCATCACTCTATGTAGTGTCTGAATCTACGTCCAACCATCCTCACTGTCTCCAGAGGTGTTTGTTTGAACGTGTGTATCAACGATGATGTGTTGTGCCTGATTCCACTCTTGGAAAAATCCGTAATGAAGGCCTCCATCATATAGTGGATGTCTCTAAATTGGTGCTAGTGCTATGGTTGAAACCAATCTAACGCATCACCCTTTAGGGTGAGTCCAAAGTCATTAAATTGTGTGAACATGTCTTGGACTTGTTCAGCCTATAACACCTATTTGAATTCAGCTACATGCTCATAGGGATCTCCGGATCCGTCAAAGCAATTCTTCATAGCCTTCATTGGTTGAGTGGGCCTCAAAGTCCAAGGGTGGTCTCTAGGCCCTAGTAGGAGAAAGTCGTCCCTACCCCTTTGAGCTCTATGGTCCCTAGTTTGATCTCTTTCCGCTCTCCCACCTTCTGTAGTAGTTCTTTCTCTCCCTATGCGATTGATGAAACTATTCTCTAGTACTTCCTTGTTCTTCTCTCCGTATCCTTGAGATGTGCCGATACTTGAATTCTCCTTAGACACATGTGATCTCAACAGTTGAAAACTAGTTCCCCTCCCCACATATATGCATGATGACCAAGTTCTATGACTTTGTACACCCTTTCTGAAGTGTCATCTAGGTATAATATTTCCCTTGGGACCTAAGTTTTTACTTGTGTTTCTTGCAGATTCGTGATGTGCAGAGGCTGCCCTGCAATGTTACTGCACCAAAAAATGTGAACAAGCACCTGTAAAATATCTCTCTCACTCTCACACACATGCAAATGAGGAATAAGTGAAGAGAATGAGGGAATATGGCATATTTTTTTGGTATTTTTGGAGTTTGAGATGATGATGGGAAATGAATTTAGCGGGAAAAAGGAGTAAAAGTGCGCAAAAACTAACTACTAATGACAGAACAGCAAGCATATTTTACCTTCCAATGATTTTATCCAACAAACTTACCATCACATGCTCAACCTAAAGTGTTGGTGCAAAGTGCAAGCCTACACATTTGGCTAGAAGATTCATGAACAATTGAAGCCCCGTGGAAACCATTGCTAGGAGGATTTTATCCTTTACATTTGTAAAAGTTAATTTCTTAACTTGGAAGAATCTTTGTAACTCTCAACAAACTCGTGGAGTTTATTAGTTGAGTGACTTTATGTTAGAGAGAATAACTCCTAGATTAGTGGATTACTTTTAGAGAGGCCAAAAGTTGAATTCAAATTCAAAATTGAATGTAGCACTTATAAAAGTGGCTTGAAAAAAGTTGCGGGTGGAAGTCTCAATCCCCGAGTTCTCCATTGTCATATTGTAAGAGAGTGAGGTCTACATTGTAGCCTACACTACTCACCATCATTAGGCTATGATTGTCAAGCCTATGGTCATGTACAATACTGTTCATTAATACAACATATCTACATTACTCATCTATAATCTCTCTGTTTCCAACACTCAACTCTGAAGCTATAAGGTACTGGTACAAAGCAGGATCTGGCAGTACCTACTCATTTCTTGGAGTGTCCATCCATCTATCCCAACAGTGGTATCAGAGCAAAGCTAAGGTACAATGGGGGATTGTTTTCCTTCTTTCATTGATAAATTGGATAGGAACAACTACCAAGCATGGTCCTTGAGGATGAAGACATGCTTGCAAGGAAGGAGCCTCTATGGATAACATTGTTGGAGATAGACGTCTGCGGAAGCACGCGAACAACACAAGGAATAAGAAGAAGCTTGGAGCACAAACACACAATACTGAATCTATTACTAGAGAATGTACAAAGATAAGTAGCCCATTAGGGCAATAGGCATATATACAAGCGGAGGGAAAAACACCTCCTAAAGAGGGAAAAAGTGCCCCTAGTGTGTTCACACACATCACTACCTAAATATATCAACAAATCCCCCCTGGGAGTGATGCGGTGAACAAGCAGCTGGCACTCATGTATAAGGAAGTGTGAAGCTATGTGGAAATCACTCCACAAAAGGAAGTAAGCCCAAAGCTTTGTGGAAAGCTTCAAACTTCTCCCTAGGTAGAGCCTTCATGAAAAGCTCTGCAATGTTCTCCTGCGTGGACACATATGCCAAGCTGATCTCCCCAGCAGAGAACCTCTCCCTGACATAGTGATAATGCACCTCAATGTGCTTAGTGCGAGCATGGAACACAGGGTTCCTCACAATTGCCAATGCACTCTGAGTGTCAGTGAAGATGTTGGTGGTAGAAGGCTGGCCAACACCCAAATCAGCCATGAGGCGTCTGAGCCACACACACTCAATAGTCGCTGTGAAAGCTGCCCTATACTCAGCCTCACAACTGGAAGTGGCCACAGTAGGCTACTTCTTGCTCAACCAAGATATACATGAGCTACCAAGCATGAAGCAAAAACCACTGGTGGACACACGAGTGTCATAGCAACCAGCCCAATCTGAGTCAAAAAAGGCATGCAAATCTGGCGGTAGTAATCCCCCCTCGGGATAAAACAACCCAAGCAGTCAAGTACCACTCAAGTAGCGAAAGATGCGCTTAACCGCCTTCCAATGTGTGACTCCTGGGCAATGCATAAACCTTCTCATCTGTGAGACAGCAAACTGAATATCTGGCCGAGTAATGCATAAGTAAATCAAGCATCCAACAGCCTGTTGAAAGAGAACAGCATCAAATGCATCTCCAGCATCATGAAGACTCAATCATAAACATGTCTCAATAGGAGTGGCAATAGGCTTACAGTCTTCAAGGCCAAAATGCTGCAATAATGTGTCAATATATTTTGTTTGACACAAAGCCATTCCACCATCAACTTGCATAAACTGAATGCCCAAATAGTGATGCAAATGCCCCAAATCAGACATCTCAAAAGAGGCATGCAAATCAGCCTTGAAATCAGCAATATGCTTCTCAATAGGACCAGTGAGTAGCATGTCGTCAACATAGACAACAATGATCAGAAGCACATCATTAGCACGCTTAACATATAAGGTGGTTTCAGTTAGATTGTTCTCAAAACCATGTGCAACGAGATATGCATGTATCTTCTCATACCAAGCACGTGGTGCTTGCTTTAAACCATATAATGCTTTCTTTAATCTGCACACCTGGTTTTCATGCCCTTTCTTCACAAAGACATGGGGCTGAAAAACATACACTTTTCATGCAAGTCACCATTGAGAAATGTTGTTTTAATGTCCAACTGATGTACATTCCAACCATGATGGGCTGCAAGTGCACAAATGCTCCGAACAGTAGTCATACGACATGTAGGTGCAAAGGTCTCATCAAAATCAATGCCTCTTTCCTGCGCATAACCCTTTGCAACAAGCCTAGCCTTATACCTGTCAACTGTACCATCACGTTTACGCTTCAGCTTGTATATCCACTTAGTACCAATGGCCTTCTTGCTAGGAGGCAAGTCACATAAAGACTATGTACCATTCTTCATTATAGCATCATATTCAAATTGCATAGCAGCCATCCAATTTTCTGAATTTTGTGCTTCATCAAAAGAAACAGGCTCATTCTCATCACAGAGACTAGACGCAGCCATAGCATAGCAATCTGATGCAAAGGAGGTACTATGAGAGCCTGAACGAGTACGATATGAGAAAGGTGCATCTAATTTGTTGTCACGCAAAGTCTGCACCAGCCATTTTGGCATAGTTTTTGCCTGCTCAATATCAACTCTCTCATCAACAAGTGCATCATGTAAATCTGCATAAGAAATGGAATGATTTGCATCATCATATGAAACCTGCAAAGGCTAAGAAGTTGCCTCATTAGGACCAGCACTAGACTATCCACCTGTAAAAAGAGGCATCAAAGTATCATACATGTCTTTGGAGATAACATATGTCTCCTTAGTACATGAAAGCAATGGCTGAATAGCATTTTCCACAAAGACAACATCACGACTAACCAGAATGCGTTTAGTCTGTGGATGATACAGACGATAGCCTTTACTTTCAGAACTGTACCCAACAAAAATACATTCTACTGCCTTATCATCCAATTTTCTTAGATGTTGTTCAAACACTAGTGCATATGCCAAACAACCAAAAACATGAAGATGAGCAACAGATGGCTTGCGGTCATGCCAAGCCTCATATGGAGTGATAGACTGCAGCGCTTTAGTGGAACACCTGTTCAGTACATATGTTGCACACATGACAGCCTCAATCCAAAAACTGTCGTAAAGCCTGACTTTTGACCATGCACCTCGCCATCTCGATGAGTGACCTGTTCTTTCGTTTAGCAACTCCATTCTGTTGAGGTGTATACGGCACTGTACACTAGTGTTTTATCCCACGTTCAGCTAGAAATGCATTAAAATCAGAAGACATATACTCGCCCCCTCGATCAGAACAGAGGGTGCCCATTTTACATGCTGACAGATTTTCAGCCAAAACCAAAAACTGTTTAAAGCAGATGAACACTTCGGACTTTGCTTTGAGTGGACATACCCATGCATGCCTGGAAAAATCATCAATGAAAGTCACGAAGTAAAGGTAATTTCCAAAAGAGGGTGTCTGCATAGGACCACAGACATCACTATGTATAAGCCACAATTTCTGTGTAGCCCGAAATGAACCATCTTTTGGAAAGGAGGAACGCTGCATTTTGCCCAAAATATAGCCTTCACAAACATGTTTTCCAAGTGCCTCAAGTTTGGGCAAAGAGGATACCATTTCAGATTTCTGCAGGTGTAGCAAACTAGCAAAATTCAGATGACCAAAGTGTGCATGCCAAAGCTTTGCATCTGACATAGCCTGAGAATCATTTACTGCACATGCCAAATCATTTTCAGATCTTTCATAGTCTATGAGCTTATACAACCCACGACATAAAATGCCAGAAGCAATAATAACATCACCATTTGACAGATCATGAACTGTACATCTATCATCAACAAATTTCACAACCAAGCCAATCTTGGCTAATGCAAAAACTGATAACAGATTCTTCTTGATTCCTGGCACAAATAAAGCATCTGACAAAGTTAAAGAACTACCATCAATAGTAGTCAAAATGATCTTACCAACTCCCATAACAGGATAAGAGGAGTTGTTGGCGCATGTAACAGTATTCCCTGTAGGGGCAGGCTCGAGTGAAGAGAAGAAACTGCGCTGCGAGGTAATATATTTGGTCGCCCCACTATCAAAGTAC
This sequence comes from Ceratopteris richardii, assembly GCA_020310875.1. NCBI lineage: Eukaryota > Viridiplantae > Streptophyta > Polypodiopsida > Polypodiales > Pteridaceae > Ceratopteris > Ceratopteris richardii. The sequence continues at coordinate 126,225,857 of CM035434.1, read as the reverse complement.
CAAACATCTGAGTCTATTGCAGGTACTGCTCATGAGAAGATGGGTCAAATCTGCAAACAGTAGTGAACGCCCATTCTTCTTCCTGCACAAGATTAGCAGACTCCATTTTTTGTGTAGAGGCTTCTACAACAACCATTCCAGCCTCTTTCTTCTTTGCCTCTTTTGCAGCGAGTTTTGGACAGTTCTTTATGATATGATCATTCCCTTTACAGTACTTACAAAACAATTTCTGCTTTTCTGATTTCTTCTCATCTTTATCTTCCTTCTTCGAATATGCAGAATTAGCAGATTTCTGCTTACTAGTTGAAGAGCTCCATTTTCCTTTGCCCTTCTGACTAGCCAGGAAAGCTTGATCTGCAACTCGCATAATGGACCTGTTTTGCCTGGATTGATCTTCTTGCAACAGAACAGAGACTAACTCCTCAAATCATAAGGCATTTGGATTGCCTTTCATCATCAACCGAAGAGTAGAAGCAAAACTCTGATATGAATCAGGAAGACTATTCAGAATGGTCTGCACAAGTGAGCTATCTGGTATAACCTCATCAGCAGAAATCAAATGTTCCTTCAAGTCTTTGATCTTCGTTAGGAAACTCTCCATAGAATCACCTTCATTCATGTGCTCACTCTCCAACTGTTTTCGGAGGTAAGCAACACGAGCCTCATTCCTAGCTTGGTACAATGTGGTAAGTGTATCCCAAGCATCCTTAGCTATTCTGCAAGAGCGAATGTGAGGAATAATGGCACGTTTGACAGACAAAGCTATCAATGCATGTGCTTGGGCATCTCTTCCATCCCAACGAATCTGCTCTGCAGTAGGTGCAACAAAAACAACAGCACGAATAGGAATCTGCAAAATATCATCTTCGACATCATCTTCATCAGCTCCAGCACCTGTATTTGCAGTACCTGTAGTCAGAGGTGTAACAGGACGTCTTTCAACACCCTGCACAATGTTCCACAATCCTTTTGCAACCAATACATGTCGCATCATATAAGCCCATAACGGGTAGTTGGTACCATCCAACTTATCCTCTACAACCAACATACGGAATACATCACTGCTTTCAGCCATGGCCGGTGACTAAAATACCTTGATGTAGAAAATTGACTCTATCTCAAAAATTTGAACAGAACTACCCTGCCGAATTCCGCTAGACCTGTAGCAGACTTCGAGACGCTTATACTGGCGAACAGAAACTGGTATATACCTTTGACACAAAAAGATGAAATAGCGTGCACAAGCACTACGATAGTGCGTTCGGAGGCCGAAACGATCTCAGATCGCGTTTTCGGCACCACATAGCGAAGCCGTTTTGATCTCTGAAACACCCTGAGTATGCTCACCAAACTTCATGCGAATCTGAGACTGCAAACGGAGGAGTGTTGATGGTGCCCTAGAGGAAGCGACGACCTGCTCTGATCCCAATTGTTGGAGATAGATGTCTGTGGAAGCACGCGAACAGCACAAGGAAGAAGAAGAAGCTTGGAGCACAAACACACAATACTGAATCTATTACTAGAGAATGTACAAAGATAAGTAGCCCATTAGGGCAATAGGCATATATACAAGCCGGGGAAAAAAACCTCCTAAAGAGGGAAAAAAGTGCCTCGGCGGTCCTAGTGTGTTCACACACATCACTACCTAAATATATCATCACACATGGTGTGCCAAGGATGCATTAGCAAGGTCTTACTTACTTAAGTCAATCTTTGATTTTCTTCTTCCACATATTAGAAACTGTAAGACATCCCAAGAGACTTGGGAAACATTGTCTTCATATTTCTCTTCCAACACAAGGGCTAGGAAGAACCAATTGTGGATTGAGTTTACCACCCAAAGAAAGCAACCCAAGCAAGGCATCTCAGATTACGTGACCAAAGTCAAAGATGTAGCTGATCAATTGGAAAGCATAGGAGAAGAAATTGAAGAAGAGCAGATTGTAAGACAAGTAATCAATGGTATTAAAGCTGATAACAAATGGGAGAGCTGCACAACTGCCATGGACTTGTACATGGACATGCAGATTCCAGACCTTACCACACTCATGGGGCAACTATTTACCCATGAATCCAAGCTCAACAAGAATGGAGATTCATCAAGAGTTAATAGCTCTTCTGCCCTATACACTGACAAAAATAAGTCCAAAGAGAAAGGGAAGAACAAAAAGATTGAAGATGAAGGAACTACCTTCCAAGCCAACTATGCAGGGAGAGGTAGAACCTCAAGAGGAAGGGGTAGAGGAGGTAAGCAAGGTAGGGGGAGACCTTATAACTCCTCACCATGTAATATTTGTGGATTGTCAAATCATACTACAGATGAGTGTTACAAGAACTCCAAGAATCAAAGAGGTAGAGCATATCAAAGAGGTGGATATACACAATCAAGAGGAAGGTTTAATCATCATCAAGGATACAATAACAACTACAACAACAACTACAATAGCAACTACCAAGGAGGCTACAAATCAAGAAAGGATTACAACAACTACACAGAGGAGCAAGAAGATTCTCTTCTGATCATGAATATGACTTCAAGACCAGGTATAAATGATGACCATCTCTTCTACATTGGTTCACGATGCTCAAACCATGTGGCAGGAAATGTAGCTCTTCTCTCTCACCTTGAGGAACCAAAGGGTAAGCATCAGGTACAAATAGGTGGTATTAAAGTAGGGAATGTTAAGACCTCTGATGGAAACAAGAATCTCTTGAGTAGGGTTTTGTATGTACCTACAATTACGAAGAATTTAATGAGTGTTGGACATATTGTGGAAAAGGATTTGCAAGTCAGGTTCAATCAATATGGGGCACATCTCCAAATGATATCGGTAGATAAGTAAGGAGTAGTAGAAGAAGTCAATGTTGTACAATCACCATAGAGTGGTACAATTAGAAGAAATCGACTCCATGGTCATGTAGACAAGAAATAAAGGGAAAACTCCAAAAGAACCAAGCTAGGGACCGAGTACTTTTGGAAGTTACAAGGACTAGAGGGTACATCATAGCAAATCAGATATATATATGAAGATGCAAAATGAGAGAAAGGAAGTTCAACAAAATGTGAAGAGGTAACACAAAAAGAAAAATTTTTAGAGACTAACGATGCCATTGGGAATGCATACAGCCGGACCCACAAAGAAATTGAGAAATAAAAAAAAAATGGATCTTAAGGAATTTGGAGCTTCAAGATTATTCAAGTCAATCAAAACAGAGGTTAGTATTCTTAAGTTGATAAACATGGATGCAAAATTCAAGTCTGAAGTACTACAGATTATTGATGAGGCTTCCTGTAGCTCAGTGATGAGTAGCACCTCCTTTAATGTCAATCCGGGAAGACGTGAGGATGGTGTGAAGACCTCGAACAAGTGATGGCACAAGTGTGTGAGTGAGAAGCACACTAACATGCACACACATACACACACACGCGCACACAAGGCAAGACAAAGAGAGAGAAACAATGGAGTTCTTTAGATTACTCAAAAGTGCTTTTACAAGTTCAATTCTACAACAAGCTAACCTCAAAAATGAGCTCTCTAGCTCTTTTTATAGTTTTTGACTAGTTTTGGCCCTGTCCAGACCTAGTGTCTGACCTAGTTAAAAATTAGGTTCCAAGGCTTATTTGAGGGCTCAAACAAGGTCTAAAAATTATGAAAATTGGTAGGATGATACTTCTAATACTCCTCAAGCTCGAGGAATCCTCGTCTTGAACAAAATGGAGTTACAAAAAGGTGAAATGGTATTTACAATGATTGTTATTGATGAGAATCACTGTTATAAGGATGTTGATTGGGAAAAAATTGAATGGCTTACTTGCCAGATCTGCGTTGACTGCTTTGCCTGCTTGTGCCTTCCCTCTGCTCTAACTCCCTTCATTGAATTCCTTGTCGTGTAAGTCCTTGACTGCCCTAACCACTGCCAACACTCCCCACTCTCTCGTGTCTGTCGTCTCTAACAGACCCTTGTTTGGCTGAGCGTTTGATATAGTATTTAACCACATCTGAAGCTAGATGATGTTCTTCTAGTCGTAGCCCTCATGCTAAGTCTGTTAATAAAGCATCCCAATCCACTAGCCCTGGGACGTCTGGATGTGGCATACGCAATTGTTCGGAGTGTAAGGTTCTCTCCGTAGCAAAGAGTTGGAGGAGATGTGATGGTCTGGGTACAAAGATTTTAGAGTGGTATTCCCAGGACCTTGTGACAAACATCTCTTCAAAAGTTTGTTTGTAGCACGCTGGGAGGTACTTTATTCTTGCATGCCAGGCATATATTATATTAATTAAGGGGGTTGTGCTCATGTCATACACCAAGTCTAGGTTGCCAGCGGTGAAGTCGACTCTTGAGAAATGCGGATCCTTAATGTTTTTAAATGTTATGAATGTGACCAACATTAACTCAAATATCTTCATACACATTTGTGCCATCACATCAGGGGTGATCCGTAGTCTGACACCCCAATGCCGGATGGTAGAGATCATGTACGCCACTATAGCTTGGCCTCGTGGGGGTGCAAGGTACACATAATTTAACCATTTTGCACAGCCTTTAACACTTTTCACAGTGATGGAAAAATCTGGCCAGGTGCACCTTCTGAGTACTGGAATGTAGCATGGATTGTACTTGATGAATAGTGGCATGTTATTCCAGGTACGAACCATCTCTAGATACGTTTCTAGGAGATGCAACTGCCATGTAGGTTGGAAGATGGACCCTTGTGTCGCTCTTTCAGGTAATGTCGTCGGGGCCGAATTGTGTGGCGAAGGTTGGATCCTTGCCACAACGTCGTTGAATTTTTGCATTATAGTCTGCCAAGGGTACACAATAGGGCATGTATTGATCGTCATTTGTGCCTATCCATCGGTGATGCGACATGCTTCGAAAATGTTCTAATTTTATAATAGTGTCCTCAATCTTCGACATTGACTACTACTACCCTATCATCATACGCATGGGCCATTTTTTAAGTGTCTGCAACCATTCTGGAGCTTCTATCTCAAGGGTGTCCAATCCTTCAGAGGTTTGTTGGCCACCTGGAATTGGCATAGGAACATAGGGTTCCTCATACAATTCATCCACTTCGATGGGCACCAATTCTTCCGCCTCTAGTTTGATGATTGGGGAAGGTTGTTGTTCATACTGAAGGAGCTTCCTTTGCAATTCTTCTACCTACTCTTTTAGTTGCTTTACCTCCTCTGTAGTCGATGCCGACTTTATGGCCTTGGGTTGTTCTTCTTGTTCCCTTAGCTGGCGGCGCAGTGCATCTCGTTCTTTTTCCATATCATCATGTGCTTCCAATAGATCTGCATAGCTCTCAGGGATGGTCTTCATAGTCTCTAAAGGAACAGCTTTGAATTTCTCTGGGTCGATCTCCTGGGGAGAGCTTCCCATTGCAGCCTCTATATTTTCTTTGTTCTGCTTTTGCAATCACTTGTTCTCTTCGAGGGTTGTGCCCATGTGTTTTCTTAGCAAAGTCAAATTACGTCGGACTCTAAGATTATCTGTTTGGTAGAGTTCGAGTAAAGCTTCAAGTTTTTTGTCGTGATGATTTTGATGGTTGGGGCGTCTCCAAGAGGGTCTGATGAGCCTGTTCTAGTGTGGTGTAGCATTGATTGAGGTCAGCGTTTTCTGCTTCCATAGTTGTAAGCTTCTTCTGCAAGTGTTGGTGGTCCGCCATTATGTCGCGATGTCGATCATCCAAAGTTTGATATTCGCTCTGCAGCTGGTATATACATTGATGTAATGTGGAAAAAATATTATTTACATTAAGGGATGCTGGGAAAGTGAATGATGCAGGGGGAATGGGGGAGGGGAAAGGGAGTGTTAATGAAGTGGATACAAGTGGTGATGTGGGGGGAAGGGGTATGGGAGACTGTGGGAGTGTCGGGGGAGGTGGTGGTAGTGATATTTCCATACTATCAAAAGTGTGGGTGGCCGTGTAAATGGGGACAGTGGGTGCAGTGGATGTGGTTTCAGTGAATAGTGTGGTGAATGTAGGCATGGTGACCTCTCCAAGTTGGGTGTCTGATGAAGAAGGAGTTCCCATAACATATGTAGTGTTGATGGAAGTTGGGGTGGTCATGTCATGGGGAGAAGTGAATTGTGCAATGAGAGGTGAGGGTCGTAGTGATGGTGGTGCCTTGTGGTGCTCTTCCGTCTGTGTAGTGTCGCCTTGTGCTGTGACATCTATGTGGATTTGCTTCTCAAAGCGAAGGGGGCGAGTAGGCACTCATTGCTCAAAACGATGAATGTAAGCAAGAGCCAAATGAATAGCTTCATCCAGGCCAAGCACATCCGCATGAAGGTTCAGGGATTCAATAAACTATTCGTCCACCCCTTCTTCTCCCAACATTTGGCTTATGAGCATCTTCCCTATTTCTAGTGATAGCTTGTGATGTTCTTGAACCCTTTTCATAGTTTCATATAATCTTTTTATCTGTGAGGTATAAGCTGGGGCAATGGCTAGCTCTGAGGCTTCATCTTGCTCTGTGTCCTACTCTCCACGTGATTCCTCGTCCTCAGTCTCTTCTTCTTCACCGTTTACCTCTACTACTTCAGGTTCAGTGGGTGCTAGCTGCCATGTAGTCGTTTGTGGTTCGCGGGCCTGGGTATCTTCAGTCTCAAGATTTGCTTCATTTATCATCCTTACAATCTCTTCATCTGTTAAATCATCCAAGGTGTAACCCTGGGGAAACTCCAAGTAAGAGGGGATAGGTGGGAAAACAAGGTTGGGCCCTTCTGTACTCATCCTGAGTAAGCGGATTGTAAACGGACGAATTTGTCTTGTTTGAGGTGGAGTTATGTCTGGTGTAAGCACCCCTTGCTTGGGCACATGGAATTTGAATTGTTCCTCTCATCTTCTTGGATGGTGGGCCTATTGTTGATGCCCGTCTCTGGAATTCTTGAGCTCTTGTCCACACCAATGCCCTCTGGATGGGCACATCATAAGCTAAGCACCTATAAATGATCCGTGTAAGTGCACAACATCCATGAAGTACGTTCTTGTTTTTCTTGTTCCACCTTTGATGGGCCAAATGAGTGTTTATTACTAGATGCTTAGGCCCGTATGTCAATACTGGCACTAAGGTCTTGGCCCACTGAGGTACAACTTCCAAATTAAACAAGTACGCATCAGGAAGGTCATATGATACTCCTTGTGGGGCCTTTTTGGATGTGAGCCTAGAGAGATGGTCTGCTCTCAGCTGAGTCTTGCCTTTCCTCACCACAACCTCAAAGTCATATTCCATTAGGAAACCATCTTACTAATCTACCTGTATTGCATGGCTTGTTTACCAAATACAAAAGTGCTTGATGATCAGTAAAAAAAATTAAACTTATTTGCAAGCAAATAATGTCTAAACTTTTTAACTGCATATACCATGCCTAATCTTTCTCATTCGGTGGTCGTATAGTTTCTTTCAACTGCATTCAACTGTCTAATAGCATAGGCAATTGGAAGATCCATATTACCTTCACTCATAGGTTGTGCAAGCACACATCCAATCGCATAGTTGGATGCATCCACATGCACATGAAAGGGATTGTTCCAATCTGGGTTAGTCAAGATTGGTGTTGAACATAATCGTCATTTAAGCTCATTGAAGGATGTTTCACATTCATCAGTCCACTCAAAATTGGTCAAGAGTCTGTACAGAGGCTTTGGAATGATGGCATACATGTGTATAAAGCGTCGATAATAGCCACAATGCCCCATGAAAGCTTGCACTTCCTTGACATTCCTTGGCCTAGGTAGTTCTACAATAGCTCTCACTTTCTCCTAGTCAGTGGATATCCGTTCTTTGACACTATGTGTCCTAGAATCTTGCCTTGCCTAACCATGAAAACAAACTTTTCTGGGTTCAGGCAGACTTGATATTCTCTACATTTGTCAAAGATTTGCCAGAGTTCAGGTATATGTGTCTGTCTAATGTTGGAATGAGCACAGAGATCGTCAACATAGACTTCTAAATTCTTCCTCAGAAATTCTTTAAATAAATACATGGCACATCAGTCTCTGAAAGGTAGCAGGCACATTGGTGAGACCAAAGGGCATTAATCTAAAGGCGAATATGCCCCACTTTGTGGCAAAAGCCATCTTATGCTCATCTTCTAGAGCAATGGCTACTTGATTGTAGCCATAAAATCCATCAAGGAAGCTATACACTTCCTTCCCTGCCACTCTTTCTAAGAGATGTTCAGTAATAGGAAGCGGGTAGTTATCTTGAATGGTGGCTATGTTAACTTTCTTCAAGTTAATCCATACACGTAACTTTCCATTCTTCTTGGGCACCACTACAATGGGGGATACCCATTCAGTGTGCTCAATTTCATAGATGAATCCAGCTTCTATCAATCTATCTATCTCCTCTTTGATCTTAGCACCATAATTATCGTTATATGTGTATGGCTTTTGCTTAGAGGGTTTGGCATCTGAGGTCATGGGAATAGTGTGTGAGCATATGTCAGGGTCTACACCTTTCAAGTCCTTGTAACTCCAAGCAAATACATCTCTGTATTCTCTTAGTAGAGCTATCAACTCTTGCTCTTCTTCTTCTGTCAGGTCATGTCCTATGTAAGTGCATCTTTCTTCTCCTTCTTCTATGGCCACAACTATTTTCTTGGTGGTTTCTTTGGTATCGTAGGCCTCCCCTGATTGCACATCACGCTTAGGCATTCTTATCATGACTCTCCTGTCTTCTATCTCATATTTCTTAAAATTTTCAGGGACCTCAAACAAAGATTTTTCTTCTTCTGGTGTGACTTCTCTCTTCTTCCTTTTCTTGGCTTCACTCTTGGTGGCCACTTGTGTGGTTAATCTTACATCATTGGTAATCTCTTCATGTCTTTGAGGGTGGGCTTCTACCTCATAGAAGTATTCTTCATCTGATGCAAAAGGTGGGTCCATAATGATTGACTCTAGATCGGAGTCACTTGCATCCTTGAATGCATCAGGGCTAGGTTCACATTCTTCCAGAACTGAATCTCCCATGATTGGCTCTATGGAGAAGACTGAAATGTCATAGCCATCCTTGTCACAGTGGGGGGTCCATTGTTCTTCATTGATGGCTACATCCATTATTGCTAGAATTTCCGCCTAGCCGTGAGGTTCAAATTCTTCATCAGGAAACACTATAGGTGCATAGGTTGGGTCTTGAACTGATCTATGGGTTTCTTTTGCACCTATCTCTCTGGCTTTTTCTCTTTTCTCTTCCTCTACTGCTACGTTGCACATCCATAAGTGTGTGCATTCATGCATCCGTGATGATCCTGATCCTATGGAATGCACTGGCTTCGTGTCATCTTTGGCTCTATGGATGGGATTCCATTGAATGGGAGGGACATCTCTATGAGAGTAGTCCTTGAGATTAACTTTGGTCGTGACACCTAAGTGTTGCAAGTACAAGGAATTGGTTGCTAAAGTCACATATAGCAAAAGTATGCTCAAACTCTACACCACATGTAGTGAGAGTTATTCCTTCTAGCAATCCTAAGGGTCTCTCAATGTGACCATCAACCATCTGCAATTTCATTCTCATTGGTTTGAGTGTTGGCTTGCCCCATCGCTTCCATAGGGAAGTGGTAGCAATCACAACTCTTGCACTTGAGTCCAAAATTGCCTTGGTGGTGTAACCTTGATGGGTAATGGGAAGATAGGTGTTTTCTTCTTCTCCTTTGCTCATGTCTCCTATCTTGTCCAAAGGTATTTCTGGCACTATTCTATGAGATCCTACCTGGGAACAAGGTTAAGCTACTTCTAGCACTTGATTGGCTACATGTTTCCATAATTCCGGCTTCACCTTAAGCAACTCTTCTAAAGTGAGATTGCACTGCACTATAGTTTTCTTTACGACCTCTGTGTTCCTAGGTATGGTTGAGTCTTTGTTTCATACCATGAATGTGGGTGCTCCCATGCAATTAGACTTTGCTTCCCATGGGCCTGTGAAATGAGGTAGTTCCTGTAAGGAATTAGACTCGAAGTCTAATCTCTCCTGGGATTGGGAACTTTCTTGCTCTCCGTAAATGGAAGGAATGTCTTGTGGGAATTGATCATGTGTGTCATCCACAAGTTCAATGGGAGGAGGAACTTTGCTCTCTTTAGCCCATTTCTCTTCTTGAATCTCTCCCAAGAACTCTGGTGTGTATCGATTCGTAGAAGAAGAGGTGTCTAGTTCAGTGGAATTAGGCACATAAGCTTCCTGGGGAGGAATGCTTATTCTCTCGCTTGCCTTGGCTCTTCCTCAAGACATGGCTTCCTTATCAAATCTTGCAATTATGCTCTCCAACTTCTCCAACAGTCCATCAAAGTGCAATTGTGCCTTAGCTGAGCAAGAGTAGTTGTAGAGGCGACTGGATTCAAACATGGTATGAGCCAACGCTACCATTTTAGCACAAAGCTTGGTTCTCTCTATCTCTAGATTAGCTCTAGGGTAACATCTGTCATGATCTATAACATTTGGCCCTTCTTGGATTCTGGCCTGATATGCTTTAAGCATCATGTCTATGTCCTCAGGAGTGGGGTCAGCTAATACTGATCCTACTCTAAGGGGTGGTGGAGTTGTATGCAGTGGAATGGAAGGTGGTAGGGATGAAGGTGGTGGTGGTATGTGAGAGTGTGTTTGAGAGGTAAGTTCAATAATTTTGGCTTTTGTTTCTCTTATGCTCTCTTCTAATTCGCTCATCTTCTTAGACCATTGTCTTTTCATCCTTTCCCGACTATCTTTCTAGGCTCTCATCCGTTTCTTGGTAATGCTCTTAGTTTCACTAAATCGGCACTTTTTTCTGGGCCTAAACCTTGGTTCTGCTGCAAAGCCTAAGCTCTGGTGACCACTTGCACTGGTGCAGTAGAAGTCACACTGCCTGTAGAGTCTACTACTAACCCAATAACGTTGATGGGAGTGACTTTTTGCATATAATTGGGATTCTTTGGGCAATCTCATAAGAGATGTTCTTTTTTGCAATCTTGACAAAAGCCTTGGATTGTTATTGACTGGGTTTGTGTAGGTGCGGGCATGGGGCAATCACGAATGAAATGATCTCCTTGACATCGGTAGCATGGTCCTCTAGGGACTGGGGGTCTTACCTGCCTAAGTTGAGGTCTATAGTTGGGGTTTGTGTACATGACATTTGCATACTCAGGCTCCCAACTAGGTTCACTTCGTTCTTCACAATAGTAGGACTCACTATGCTCAGGTGACTACATGTGGTAGGCCTGGGGGCTATCAATATGTGTAGAATCAAAACTCTGATCACTAGGGTCACCTTTTGAAAACAATGGTGTTACTAGAATTATGGCCCTATTCAGATTCTCTTCTACAGCCATGTACTTCACTGGAATCACATTGGATGGGGTTGCAGGTTGCTGTGCTAACAGAGGTTGAGGCCTTTGCTGGGTTTGGTAGGGTTGCTGTGGTCTGCCATATTGTTGAGGTCGATACTGGTTTTGGTATCTTCCTTGTTGAGGGTATGGTTGTGGGTACGTTTGCCTAGCTGCTTGCTTATTGTATGGGCAATCTTGCACAGTGTGATTGGTGTACCTCCGTTCTATGGTACAGTACTGGCTACTAGGATTCACTTGGGGTTGAGCCATAATGGGACATATGTTCGCCATATGGTCACCTCCACATGTGTCGCATCATCTCACTAGGGTAAATCGGGGTATTTGTTTGCTTGAGACACCTAATTTCTGAGTTACCTTCTCTGCAAGTTCCTCAATAGACGTGGATTGTCTGGAAGAGATGTTGGTAGAGCTATCTGAATCTTTGTAAATCTTTGAAATCTTCAACTCCTCTCCTAGATTATCCTCTATGTCAATACACATAGAGGTAACAACATCCAGATGATAGCCTCTTATAAGTTGATTGAACAAATCTAATGCTTCCTCATACAAGTAATATTTGGTATAACCTGTTATAAGTATGTTCCATGTGACTACATCTTGAGATGGGAGCTCATTGCTCTTCATAGCATTTCACAATTGATGTACATATCAAGAAGAGCATTACCAATAACTGGTTTCAACCTTAATAAGCCATTCTGAGAAACCTCTACATGAATTTCATTGCTTTACCTTTGGCTCCAACAATTCCACATGCTTTCAATCTTCTCTTTATCTGCAACATCAGTCTTCCCTACAAGGGAAGTTTTTCTAAAGATAAGTTGAATAAAACAATGAGTACTCTAGAAAATGCTTCATCAATACATCAGTATTGGCACCAACAACTGATTATGGCATGAATGCACCCACAATCAATCACAAAGTATCACCAAAATGCAAAAGCATGAGATCCGTGATTATACTACAAGATGAAGGGACACAAGAACATATCTAGCAAGCCTTAAGGGCATGGATTCCACCTCTATTACATGTTGGACTAGTCCCCTTCAAATGTTGGTAAGAGGTGCCAAAATGCTTGCCCAATCCCCAGCCAATCTTATTCTTACCCAACCACATTTTACAACCCACCTTCCACTCTAAAAACTTCCAATAGCCCATTGACAACCCAAGGACTAATTACTAATTCATTTAACTTCCACCTCTAACTATGGTTCACTATCTGCCTAACCTAACACAAACCCTCATCTAGGCTTGAACTCTTAAACTCAAGATTCACTCCAAGTCCTACTCAACCTACTCCAATTTCCCTCAATTCAATATCTTAAAACACACTCTCCCACTTTTTGAACTCAGCAACGTCCCTCAACTCTCACCCTCGAATTTCACACACAATCCACATTTTGGTTCATTCTCTCTCACACTCCCTCACTTGCACACTTCCATGGAATACGCACAGCTAAACACACATACATACATGGAACGCATCAGACGCCTCTTTCCCTTTTTCTCTTTAACTCTCACACATGCCTCTCTCTCCCTTCTCTCTCTCTCTCTCTCTACACACACATGCATATACGCGCATCAGATCTCACCACTCTCTCATTCACTCTTCTTATGTTTGCTACTCGTTCATTTCACATTCACATGCGTAGATCTCTTCAATTTGTTCTTTTTACACACATATATACAAACGTATATAAAAATACACTTGTTTTTCTATTTCACTTTTTATGAGAATGACAATCTAAGATTCATTTTGCAAAGGATCAACTCTATGTTGCTGTCCTTACTCTATATCAATACTCCATGGTTATTGCCCACATTGCTGTCCTTACTCTATATCAAATGAGTTCATGACTAATTTAACCTAAATCTCATTCCCTCCATATGCATGCACTTGGAGAGCTACAAAAAGGAACATTAAAATGATTACAATAGAGACATAATCGGTAAAGGTCCCATGCACACTCTGGGACTTACTTTAGATACATTCACTAAAGATTGACTCTCAACTTTAGAACAATGTTCTTGATTCCAGCCAATCACCACATATGTCTGATTGTTTGCATCACTTCCTATGCACATACATTGTAGAAGGTAATTATTTTGTACAATACATTGTAGAAGGTAATGATTCTTGGACTCCCTATGCACATACATTGTAGAAGGTAATGATTTTATACAATATTTAGCTGCCCTAGATGAAATAGCATCATGAACTCATGAGTAGACACAAGCATACAAAAGAGAAAGAAAGACAGCTAAACTCTTATCCAACGAGCTTACCAAGTAATCTTGCACCCACAATAGCAGCCTCCTCACTTTGAGTGTTAGACAAAAAAGGGAAGTCATTGGGTTGTTTATGGCTCTCTTTTTGTTGCACTCCAAAGAAGTTTCTTGATGCCTTCTCCAAGTAGCTATGTACTTTATCTTTCAGACTGCCTTCTTAATAAGAAAGCATTGAACTCAATATGTGCTCATCCCTCGAACCACCTCTTCATGAAAACATCTTTTTTTAAGAGGACTGTATGAAAACCTCTTCATGCACAAGCTCAGCTTGATGTCCACCCCATGGGACTCGAGACCTCCCACATCATCCTTTCAACTCCCCACAGGTTTCTCTCAGCTCCCTTCAAAGAAGAACATCCTATCTATCATAGCATTACACTCTTGACATTGATAGTTGAGCACTAAGAAGTCTTCTCCATTCGCACAATACTGCCTAGAAATCCTTCAAAGTGTCTCCAGTTCCCTTCCTTCCATGTTCCTTTTTTTTTCTCAAGGATAATATCAAGGAGAGGGATCCCTTGCACTTCTTCTTCCTATGGAAATCCATTATGGCTGCCTTTGAAGGACCTTTATTTTTCTGATATTCCTCTTCTCTATCCCCTCTCTTCCTAGATGGAATGCCCATGTGGCATGCATATCAAACTGAATTTTAGCCTGCATATTAAATCAGACTACTCAAGGTTACACAACTTATCAGTCAATTTACAACTACAAGAAGCAGCTCTTGGAGGCATTCTTGCACCATGGAGCACCTCTCTATCAAACAGCTACGTATCATTCAAAATAACTTAAGGATGTATAGAAAAGAGTATGATCGTAAGAGGTAATTCCTCTAACTCTCATATGAAGAGACTTATAATTAGGAAATGGAAGAGGATAATTTTCAAAGTTTCCACACATAATCACCCATATTACCAATCAAGATGGAAAAATAATGTTAAGATCAATGAATGCATACTTCTGTGACATGTTGTTTAAAGAAATGCTCCATAGACTTATCCTAGACTCAAAGTACCCACCACCGTAAAATATTTTCTAGCTTTACTATTCCTTCATCTAGTTAATGCGTTAAAAAAAAACCACAAGAAGGAAATGAGGAGAAGAGAATAGCAAGTGAAGCCCTTCATGAAGAATGTCTTAACTCATGATCAATTTGAAATGACACATTTTCCTTAGACACGTTCAGCCCTAAGGAACAATACTAATGTTTTCATTGACAGCCACGAAGTTCCTCTTCACTAGCATTGTTAGATTCAACCAATAGCAAGAATATGAGCATACTTGACAATTTTGAGTTTGTAACACATGAGCAAAGCAAGCAAAGAAGGCAAAAACAATTAGATTTAGAGTTAGAGGTCAATTAGGTCGAAACATAGCTCTAGATCCTTGAATAGATATCGCAACCATAGCGAAAGTATACATAAGTACAAAGTAAGGTTTGCAAAATTTATGGCTATTCTTATGTTTATAAAAATATCTAAAAATCATTTTTTTTTCTTGTTTCAATTTAAATTCGTCATTGGGCTAATTTTCCCCCTTAAATTTTTCTCTGATTGAGAATCTTGCATGTGTCTCTCATTCACTTGATAGATATGTTCGAGGATTGGATTTTTTTATGCTCAGAGACACATGTCACCCTTCTTGCTATAAAGAGTTTATTGAGACAAAGCAACGTGTCAAGTGGGATCATCCCATGCAGAGTGAATTGGATCCTATTCACAAGAATGATATTGGGATTCGGTACCTTTTCCAAAGGTAAGGAAAGATTTACCATGTAAATGCATATATAAGTTGAAATTCGCATCGGAGAGTGCTTCTCCAAAGTATAAAGCACGCCTAGTTGCAATGGGGTTTAAGCAACAACATGGTGTTGATTTTGAGGAAATCTTCTCTCGAGTAGTCAAGATGACTACACTACGCATGCCACTTGGATTTGTTGACTTAGAGTTGGTCCAAATGAATGCAAAAACTAGTTTTTTGCATGGAGATCTTGTAGATGAGATCTATATGGAACAAGCAAATGTTTATAAAGTTCCTTGCAAAGAGATTCTATCTTGTAAGCTAAAGAAGATATTATATGGCCTTAGACATTCCCTTAGACAGTAGTACCAAAATTTTAATTGTTTTATGAAGTTTCAAGGCTATTCTCCAAGCAATGAGGATCAATGTCTCTACACTAAGAGATGCTTAGATGGCAACTTGATGTTCTTGATACTTTATTTCGATGATATGTTGATTGCTGAGAAGTGTTCTGATGACTTTTCATTGCTCAAGAACATTGAGTAAGAAATTTGATATGAAGGATTTGTGGGATGTCAAACATATTATTTCCCTGTGCATTGCTCGTGATGGGAGTAAAATATGTCTCAAAGTGAGTACATATCTAAAGTACTTCATAGGTTCAATATGTAGCATGGAAAGGCATTGGGTATGCCTTTACTTACAGATGTGAAATTGAGCAAAGATGATTGCCCCAAACAAATGAGGAAAAGGAATTCATGACCAGAATCCTTTATGATTCTGTTCTTGGTAGTCCCATGTATGCTATGGTAGCTATGAGACTAGATATTGCATTTATGGTGGAAGTAGTGAGAAAATATATATTTAATCCTAACAAGAGGCATTGGGAAGTGGTCAAGATGATTTTGAGATATTTGAGTGTCCCTAAGTACAAGTGTCTATGCTTGGGAAGAGGAGAGTCACCCATTATTGGTTACATAGATTTTGATTATGCTAGTTGTGTAGACAATCAAAAAGTCTACATCAAGGTACATTTTTTACTTTGCAAGAGGTGTTATCTCTTGGAGACCTTATCTTCAAGAATGTACACTTGTTTCCACTTACAGAGCCAGAGTATGTTGCAACTATTAAGGCATGTAAGGAAGCATTGTGGGTTTATTGTCTTGCTTGTGATATTGTTCTACCTTAGCATGTGCCTTGTTTTCTCGGTGATAATCGGAGTGCCATTGTTTTGGCTAAGAATCAAGTCTATCATGCAAAGACCAAGCACATTGAGGTGATGTATCACTTCATTAGAGATTCCTTATCCACCAAGTGCATTATCCTTGAGAAGTTTCATATTTGAGATAATGTCGCAGATGCTTTGACTAAAGCTCTACCACAATATAGTTTTTGACATTGTTGTCACTCGATGGGGTTTACTGAATTCATTATCTTGCATAGCTACTTGTACACTGTATAACATGCCCATGAGGTGGAAGATATAGACTCTATACTTACACTCAGGTATCCTTTATTCCTTTTGCAAAAACCATATTGAACTTTGATATGCAAAAGAAGTAAGCATAGAAAACCACTTTGTAAACAAGGTCATCAAGTTGAACAACTACCATCAAATTGTATGATAACTGAGGCACATAGCATACATTATGCATAAAAAATTTTGAACCATAGTGAACTGCACAACCACATCTCCAATCTCAGCAACATCACACTAGTAAGAATCACCAAGTTTCATGATACTAAGAGACTTTGCTATATAAGTAGTGAACATGATATGTCGACATGATATGTGCCTACTGAAATGGATACGAGAATTTCCTTTTTTGTTAGAGCCTTTTCATATGCATTCATATCTTCTTTCTTGATTTGTTTCCACTCCGTCTCTAAAATGTATGCCAATTTTAATTTTGAACCCATGTAAACTTTATGTGCTTAATGAGATCCATGGTTTAAGACATGAAATAAGCATTAGATATCCATATTTCAACTAATCCAAGAGGTGGTTCATATTCATAATGCATGCAAGAATAATAAAGTTGAATTTTTTCTCATCTTTTATAGACCATATAATAAAATAATATCTAGTATTGTACGTCTAAAAGTTACCATATGAATTCCCTTATTCACGTACAAAGAATATTTATATTCGTTGATCCATATCAATATATTGTATATAACTTGGAGTGATTATTGATATATTTCGGTAGTGATGTGCATGAACACACTTAGGGCTGACATATCACTTTTTTCCCTCTTTAGGAGGTTTTTTCCCCTGGCTTGTATATATGCATACAACCCTAATGGGTCGCTTATCTTTGTACATTCACTTGGTAATACATTTGGTATTGTATTGCTCTCTGAGCTTCTTGTTCCTCATGTTTTTTGTGTGCTTTTGTAGACCTAGCTCTCCAAAAATTGCTATCTTACTATTTCATTGCTTTCTCTAGGGCATCATCGACACCCTTTTAGTCATAGTCTTAAAATCACATGAAATTTGGTATTCGTGCTTGTGGTGGTAAGTTCAAAATAGCTTTGTTGTATGGTTTTGAAACTTTGATTTGAACTCGTTTTGGTCTCCTAGTGCACTAGTGGAATGATTGTGTAGGTAATTTTGTCCTTTTATGCCATGGCTCTCTTTCTGTTGCCCTCCAAAGAAGTTTCTTGCTGCCTTCTTTAAGTAGCTATGTACTTCTATCTTTCAGACTGCCTTCTTAATAAGAAAGCATTGAACTCAATATGTGTTCATCCCTCGAACCACCTCTTCATGAAAACATCCTTTTTAAGAGGACTGTATGAAAACCTTTTCATGCACAAGCTCAGCTTGATGCCCACCCCATGGGGCTCGAGACCTCCCACATCATCCATTCAACTCCCCACAGGTTTCTCTCAGCACCCTTCAAAGAAGAACATCCTATCTATCATAGCATTACACTCTTGACATTGATAGTTGAACACCAAGAAGTCTTCTCCATTCACACAAGACTGCCTAGAAATCCTTCAAAGTGTCTCTAGTTTCCTCGACGATGAGATTGAAGAATTATTTCAGTCACCTGGCCTAGCATGATGCTTTTGTCCATCGACCTCCCTTCCTTCCATAATCCTTTTTTTTCTCAAGGATAATATCAAGGAGAGGTATCCCTTGCACTTCTTCTTCCTATGGAAATCCATTATGGCTGCCTTTGAAGGACCCTTATTTTTCTGATATTCCTCTTCTCTATCCCCTCTCTTCCTAGATGGAATGCCCATGTGGCATGCATATCAAACTGAATTTCAGCCTGCATATCAAATCAGACTACTCAAGGTTACACAACCTATCAGCCAACTTACAACTACAAGAAGCAGGTCTTAGAGGCATTCCTGTACCATGAAGCACCTCTCTATCAAACAGCTACGTATCATTCAGAATAACTTAAGGATGCATAGACAAGAGTATGATAGTAAGCGGTAATTCCTCTAACTCTCATATGAGAGACTTATAATTAGGAAATGTAAGAGGATAATTTTCAAAGTTTCCACACATAATCACCCATATTACCAATCAAGATGGAAAAATAATGTTAAGATCAATGAATGTATACTTCTAAGACATGTTGTTTAAAGAAATACTCCATATACTTATCCTAGACTCAAAGTACCCACCACCATAAAATATTTTCTAGCTTTACTATTCCTTCATCTAGTTAAATGCGTTCAAAATAAAAACCACAAAAAGGAAATGAGGAGAAGAGAATAGCAAGTGAAGCCCTTCATGAAGAATGTCTTAATTCATGATCAACTTGAAATCAGACATTTTCACTAGCATTGTTAGATTTAACTAATAGCAAGAATATGAGCATACTTGACAATTTTGAGTTTGTGACACACGAGAAAAGCAAGCAAAGCATGCAAAAACAATTCGATTCAGAGTCAAAGATCAATTAGGGCGAAACATAGCTCTAGATCCTTGAATAGATATCGTATCCATAGCGAAAGTATACATAAGTAAAAAGTAAGGTTTATAAAATTTATGGTTATTCTTATGTTTATAAAAGTAACTAAAAACCAATTTTTTTTTTCTTGTTTCAATTTAAGTTCGACATTGGGCTAATTTTCGCCCTTAAATTTTTCTGTGTGATTGAGAATTTTGCATGTGTCTCTCATTCACTTGATAGATATGTTTGAGGATTGGATTTTGTTATGCTAAGAGACACATGTGACCCTTCTTGCTATAAAAAGTTTATTGAGACAAATCAACATGTCAAGTGGGATCATCCCATGAAGAGTGAATTGGATTCTATTCACAAGAATGATACTAGGATTCGGTACCTTTTCCAAATGTAAGGAAAGATTTACCATGTAAATGGGTATATAAGTTGAAATTCACATAGGATAGTGCTTCTCCAAAGTATAAAGCACCCCTAGTTGCAAAGGGGTTTAAGCAACAACATGGTGTTGATTTTGAGGAAATCTTCTCTTCAGTAGTCAAGATGACTACATTACGCATGCCACTTGGATTTGTTGACTTAGAGTTGGTCCAAATGAATGTGAAAACTAGTTTCTTGCATGGAGATCTTGTAGATGAGATCTATATGGAACAAGCAAATGTTTATAAAGTTCCTTGCAAAGAGATTCTATCTTGTAAGCTAAAGAAGAGCTTATATGGTCTTAGACATTCCCGTAGACAATGGTACCAAAATTTCAATGCTTTTATGAAGTTTCAAGGCTATTCTCCAACCAATGAGGATCAATGTCTCTACACTAAGAGATGCTTAGATGTCAACTTGATGTGCTTGATACTTAATTTCGATGATATGTTGATTGGTGAGAAGTGATCTGATGACTTCTTATTGCTCAAGAACATTGAGTAAGAAATTTGATATGAAGGATTTGTGGGATGTCAAACATATTATTGCCCTATGCATTGCTCGTGATGGGAGTAAAATATGTCTCAAAGTGAGTACGTATCTAAAGTACCTCATAGGTTCAATATGTAGGGTGGAAAGGCATTGGGTATGCCTTTACTTACATATGTGAAATTGAGCAAGGATGATTGCCCCAAACGAATGAGGAAAAGGAATTCATGACCGAAATCCTTTCTGATTATGTTCTTGGTAGTCCCATGTACGCTATGGTAGCTATGCGACTAGATATTGCATTTATGGTGGAAGTAGTGAGAAAATATATATATATAATCCTGGCAAGAAGCATTGGGAAGTGGTCAAGATGATTTTGAGATATTTGAGTGTCCCTAAGAACAAGTGTATATGCTTGGGGATATGAGAGTCACCCATTATTGGTTACATAGATTTTGATTATGCTAGTTGTGTAGACAATCAAAAGTCTACATCAAGGTACATTTTTTACTTTTCAAGAGGTGCTATCTCTTGGAGACCTTATCTTTAAGAATGTATACTTGTTTCCACTTACAGAGCCAGAGTATGTTGCAACTATTAAGGCATTTAAGGAAGCATTGTGGGTTTATTGTCTTGCTTGTGATATTGTTCTACCTTCGCATGTACCTTGTTTTCTCAGTGATAATAAGAGTGCCATTGTTTTGGCTAAGAATCAAGTCTATCATGCAAAGACCAAGCACATTGAGGTGATGTATCACTTCATTAGAGATTGCTTATCCACCATGTGCATTATCCTTGAGAAGTTTCACATTTGAGATAATGTTGTAGATGCTTTGACTAAAGTTCTACCACAATATAGTTTTTGACATTGTTGTCACTCGATGGGGTTTACTGAACTCATGATCTTGCATAACTATTTGTACACTGTATAACATGCCCATGAGGTGGAAGGTATAGACTCTATACTTACACTCAGCTATCCTTTATTCCTTTTGCAAAAACCATATTGAACTTTGATATGCAAAAGAAGTAAGCATAGAAAACCACTTTGTAAAGAAGGTCATCAAGTTGAACAACTAACATCAAATTGCATGATAACTAAGGCACATAGCATACATTATGCATAAAAAATTTTGAATTATCAATGAACTACATAACCACATCTCCAATCCCAATAACATCACACTATTAAGAACCACCGAGTTTCACGATACCAAGAGACTTTGCTATATAAGTAGTGAACCATTCTCTACATGGTATCACATGGAAAAAAGCAACAAAATCTAGCAACCATGGGTGGAAAACAGAATCAACCATAAGATCCTCATTAGGAATAGTACTCTCAAGTATCAATATATCACCATCATAAAAAATATCATTAATTTCATCTATGTTGATAGTCAAAGTAGATGGTATAGGTAATTGTTTCATATGCCCATCAACATGGAGTCCTTTACATTTAGCATTCTTTGATGCATACTACTCTTTCTTCATATGTCCCTTCTTATGAAAATAATGGCACTCAACATACCTCTTCCTTTATTTACTTCTACTCTTATTCCATTGACCATTATTTTCCTTGTTCTTGCTCCTACCATATTGTTGATTCTTTCCTTCGTAAGAATCACAAACATTATATGCATGTCCACTACAAGTACCAATCATAGGCTTTTGATGGATCTTCTCACTTGAGTGCTCCACATATGTCATCATAGACCAATGTACCACTAATTGCGCTATTGCAAATAGATGTGCAAAATGTATTCCATGATGATGGAAAAGTGCATTGCAACAAGACTACTTTCATTTCAAAATCCATTTTCATAAGTTTTGCATAACTTCTTCCAAATCTCCTTTACACTTTCACATTCCAATATTGTAAAGTAAACATTATCTACTAGGTGCAATCGAATGGTGGATCTAGGCACTTCATCCAACTCATCCCAATTATCATCATCCATATCAACAGGTTTATTTGAGATTCCATTTACTGACTTCCACTGTCTCTTATGAATCAGCAAATCTTTAATATGATTCATCCATAGAGCAAAGTTTGTTCCATCAAATTTATGGAACTCAAAATGTTATTTGCCCTAAAAGTTATAATTTCTATAGAGAACACTAGCACCAAAACCCTAATCCACCATATGTTCCTAAGACCTTTGATGCCATGATGATAGAGAATTGACAAGAATTATAATGGATCTAGAATAGCCCAAACAGAATTATGGCTAAAAAAAGTTGACCAAGTGTCAAAGTCTAAGAAAATTTAAGAAATGACAAGAGAATCTTGCTTTATCACTAGTGTGAGCTACTAAAATAGTGTGCAACAACCTCCATATCCTCACAAATAACTTCATAATTCAACATCTAGAGGCTTTTGCTCATCATTTATTAATATCTCATAATCTTCTTTCCATAAAATCATTGCTTACATAATTTCAACAAGTGGTATCTAGAAATTTCAATGTGTCTCTCTAACATAGACACATCACTACATCTTGTACAAAAGATATCACATTTGTCTTTATGTTTATGGAAGTGCCATATGCTCTCTCCATTAAAAATTTACCTCTTTATAGTTCTCTCTTTCTCTATTTATACGATATGGTGGGTCTCTCCTTTTTGAGGCCTTCTCACTATTATTATTTAGAAGTGCACATTGATCTCCTCTACCCACTTATTTATGCCAAGGAGGTCTGCTATGGTGCAAAAATGGCGGAGAGAATTCTCTTTATTGGAAGGTAGGTAGGAACCATGTACTTAGGATTTCCCTCCATCACCTAAAAGAAACATCCCATACAAATCTTTGAAGCCACTTCTAAGCTCTACTTGAATGATATTATTACTGCATTTGTAACACAAATAAGAGAATCACACTCGCATACAAACTCAATAGAGCTTCTCATGTGCACATCAATGGTTGCCAAAACTTTTTGATTGGGGTTGTTTTGGTCACATCTTATGCCAAACTTGATGGCCACTTGTTTATTAATGTTTCTACCTAGTTAGTTCTTCTAACTCTGCCAAGTTTGGCCGAAGGGGTTGTGCCACAATTGCTAGTCCTTCTATTCCCTCTTTAAAGGAACTTGTTTTGTTGTGGTGATGGTTATGCTAATGCCACCATCCAAACAACCATTGGTCAAAAGCATTAGACCTTGATGTGCTTTCCATGGGCATGCCGCAAATCCTCTCATAAGCATACACATTATCGAATGATTCATAGTGCACCATTCTTTCTCTAAATCTATGTTAGTGGTATTGTAGCTTCATTCCCTATTGTGCACATGGGTTGAAGATAGCTATGTCAAAAATCACACTAAAACATGATGATTATTTATTGATCATATTGTTTATAATCATTGATTATCATAATAAAGAAAATACAAAAAATGAAGGATTATAGTCATGCATGATTAAGAATGAAAGTAGTGTTGAGAAGCAATTCAATTATAAATATGATAAATGGAAAGGAAGAAGGAATTAAGATACAATAAGGTTAATTAAACTTATTGATAAAGAGGAAAACCTAAACAAGAAAAGAAAATTCAACCTATGCTCTGATACCATGTTGAAATGAAGAAACACTACTCCTACTCTAATTGCATACGCACATTAAACAATCTATGGAGGAAGAACAAAAGATATGAAAACATGATGAAGAAATAAAAATGGAAATGACTTATGTACAATGCTCTATGAGCATGGAGAGTTCATGAAGAGAGATTGCACACTCTTGCCAAGATCTTGAGTGGATCAATTTATGTAGACGAAGTGAAGCCCTCCTTATATGGATTAGAGGGCAAATCTCCTTGCATGTGGGATAAATGCTCTATCATGGGAATGAAAATAGCTTTCGAAAAAAGGGTGGACCATGGACATCTCAACATTACATTTAAGAAGTTAAATGGAATAGCTCCTAGCATGGTGTGATAAGCAACATGATAAGCCCAAACTACATGATGCAATTGCTTATCCCAATCTGAGTGTCCTGAGTTCACTAACTTTGTCAACGCTATGTAGAGCACTTTGTTGGGAGTCTCAACTTCTCCATTCACTTGTGAAATATATGGATCTGAATTTTTATGGACAACCAAAAACTCTTTTTAGAAGGTATCTATGAGTTCCTTGACAAACTACTTAGTTCGAAATCTAACAGCCCTTTCTCAACCTTAGTGTCGAAATTGGCTAGACTTGCACCTAAAAACGGTGAATGCAGCAAATTCCTGCCAAACAATATCGCACTATCACCAAAAATCACCGAATTGTCACCGGAGATCACGGAATTGTCACCGGACCATACCGAGTTGTCATCGAAGATCACCGAATTGTCACCGGGTAATGCTGAACTATCACTGGACAGCGCCAAAATACATCCAGAAACGAATGTACTATCTTCAAAAAGTACCGGACTGTCACCGAAACACACCGAATTATTGCTGCACTCTACCGAACTGCTTCTGCACATCACCAAACTGCCACCGAAATTACCACTCGCTTGTTGGATTGAACCTTCTGCAACTGAACTTGATTGTTCTTTGCCTCTACCACCAGAGGGTGTTCCTAACAAATTCGGAACTGCCCATGGATGTTGATCACTTCGGTATTTGGGATACGATTTGCAAGAACGTGTTACCGATATATATCAAAGGATTCTTCATCGATCTTCAACCTTCTCTTCAACTGGCTACTTCATTTCCCATAGACGGTGCCAGTGTTAAACGTATTCTTTAATCTATTATCAATTCTGGGTTCTTGGGATGGTTAGGGGTATATATAACAGAGGCCCTATTTGGATTTTCCAAAATTCTATAGGTTCAGTTATATGCTACTTCACAGACTTAACGCGTTGAGTTAAATTATCCTTCCACTACTTATCTTCATACATTTTACAACATACTTCAACACCAAACAGTTAACTGCACAATGTCATCACTTCACCGCAATGTCACTTAACTTCGTACTTCATCAAAACTTAACACAGTATTAAACTTAATTATAGAGATACAGAATACTCAGAGTGTAAGCAAGGTGCTACGCTCCAATCAGGCACTCGCCCAGACCACCGTCCGGCGACGACATACCATCTGTTCACGCATGCTTCTTTTATTAATCAAAGGTTACAACTATTGTGTTACGCCCCTTTGGTATGCATGCGACTTTTCAGAATTAAATATTACATTCCGACGGCTCACAATCATGGTAGTAGCTTTATGATTTAGAGTATAGATCCCTCATTGAGGAATATTTGGGGTAGCCAATATATATATACTATGATCTATAAAAAGATAATGTGACATGGTCTTGGTACCTTATTTTGGAATAGAAAGGGATATCCACTATCATAGGTTGACTAGAACCAAACTACACTATTTCGAGGACATGGGATTCATAAGAGTCCACCTACATATACCATTATATATCCTTCATAGTTTATGGAATTTTTTCTTCAATAGAGTATGTGATGGGTGATTTTATCTCCATTGATATCACATGATCACTTTATAGTTCTCAAGAAGGATTATTTCATTAGTGTGGATTGATCATATAGCTCCATACACAAGTGATACTTGGTAGATGTAGTAGCCTTAGTATGGATACACATTTATCATATCATTGTTAGCTATTTTAGAGGAAGGTGTTAACCCTAATAAGGAATTTGTTTTCTCCACTCTTCACCACATAATCCTTCAATATTTATGGGAGATTCATTCTCCACCCTCATAGAATCTATATAATGAGGGATTATGTATTGGCGTATGGAAGTGAGGAGCAAATGATTTCATAAATCTCTATTTTAAGGAAAGGAAAAAGTGGGATTTAGGCCAGAGATCAAGGAGAGATCTCACTTTAGCTCCTATGTTTTGGAAAAGAAAAAGGAAAGGAAAATATGATTTTTTTCATAGGAAAATAATAGAGTATGTTTTCCACTAGAGAGAAGACATGTTTAAAAAACATCTCTTTGACTATATTTTAAAAGGAATTCATTTACTCTACATTTATTGTAGCCTTCCTCATATGGGAGTTTGATTCTTCACTATTTCAAAAGGAAAAAAAACATGGAGAACCTATGTATATGCTCTCAATGATGGATGAGTAGAGCAACTGGATTCACTAGAATCTCTTTTAACCTGCACACTTTGTTTTCATGCCCTTCCTGCACAAAACCATGGGGCTGAAAAAAGTACACTTCTTCATGCAAGTCACCATTAAGTAATGCAGTTTTAAGGTCCAACTCATGTATGTTTCAACCATGATGATCTCCAAGTGCACAGATGCTAAGAATAGTAGTCATTCAGCATGTAGGAGCAAAGGTCTCATCGAAATCAATGCCTCTTTCTTGACCATAACCCTTTGCAAGAAGCCTAGCCTTAAACATGTCAACTATTCCATCAGGCTTATGCTTCATCTTGAATACCCACTTAGTGACAATGGTCTTCATGCCAGTAGGCAGGTCACATAAAGGCTAGGTACCATTTTTCATAATAGCATCATACTATGATTGCATAACAGCCATCCAATTTTCAAAATTTTGTGCTTCATCAAATGAAACAAGTTCATTCTCATCACAAAAACTAGAGCCAGCCATAGCATAGAAATCTGATGCAAAAGAAGCATTATGAGAGCCTAAATGAGTGTGATATGACAGAGGTGCATCTAATTTGCTATCTTGCAAAGTCTATGCAAGCCATTTATGTATAGCTTTTGCCTCCTCTATATATGTTCTCTCATCAACAAGTGCATTATGTAAATCTGCATTAGAAGTGGAATGATCTGGATCATCACATGAAACCTATAAAGGCTGAGAACTTGCCTCATTTGGACCAACACTAGATTGTCCACATGTAGAATGAGGTGGCAAAGTATCATACATATATTTGGAGCTAACTGATGTCTCCTCAGTACATGAAAGTAATGGCTCAATAGCATCTTCCACAAAAACAACATCATGGCTAACCAAAATGTGTTTTTTTTGTGGATGATACAGATGATCGCCTTTGCTTTTAGAACTATACCCAACAAAAATACATTTCACTACTTTATCATCCAATTTCCTACATTGTTGTTCAGGCACTAATGCATATGGCATACAACCAAAGACATGCATATGAGCAACAGATGGTTTGCAACCATGCCAAGCCTCATATGGAGTGATAGACTGCAATGCTTTAGTAGGACACCTATAAAGTACATATGTTGCACATGTAATAGTCTTAAGCCAAAAACTATGTTGTAAAGCCTAACTCTTGACCATACACCTTGCCATCTCCATGAGTGACCTATTCTTCCTTTCAACAACTCCATTCTATTGAGGTGTATATGGAACTGTACACTAATATTTTATTCCACATTCAACAAAAAATGCATTAAAGTTAGAAGACACATATTCCCCCCCTTGATCACAATGGAGGGTGCCCATTTTACATGCTGACAGATTTTCAGCCAAAACCAAAAACTGTTTGAAGCACAAAAACACTTTGGACTTTGCTTTCATTGGATACACCCATGCATGCCTAGAAAAATCATCAATGAAATTCATGAAGTAGAGGTAGTTTGCAAAAGAAGGTGTTTGCATAGGACCACAGACATCACTATGGACAAGTTGCAATTTTTGAGTAGCTCGAACTGAACCATCTTTTGGGAAGGAGGAACGCTACATTTTGCCCAAAATATAGCCTTCATAAACATGTTTACCAGGTGCCTCAAGTTTGGGCAAAGAGGACACCATTTCCACGTTCGGCCACAAATGCATTAAAATCAGAAGACATATATCCCCCCCCCCCTTGATCTGAACGAAGGGTGCCCATTTTATATGCTGACAAATTTTCAGCCAAAACCAAAAACTATTTGAAGCACATGAACAATTCGGACTTTTCCTTCAATGGATATACCCATGCATGCCTGGAAAAATAATCGATGAAAGTCACGAAGTAAAGATAATTCCCAAAAGAAGGTGTCTGCATAGGACCACAGACATCACTATGTACAAGTTGCAATTTCTACGTAGCCCGAACTGAACCATCTTTTGGAAAGGACGAATGTTGCATTTTGCCCAAAATACAGCCTTCACAAACATGTTTTCCAGGTGCCTCAAGTTTGGGCAAAGAGGACACCATTTCAGATTTCTGCAGGTGTAGCAAACTAGCAAAATTCAAATGGCCAAAGCGTGCATGCCAAAGCTTTGCATCTGACATAGCCTGAGAATCATTAACTGCACATGCCGAATCATTCACTGATCTTTCATAGTCTATGAGCTTATATAGCCCACCACATAAAATGCCAGAAGCAATAATCACATCGCTATTTGATAGATCATGAACTGTACACCTATCATCAACAAATTTCACAACCAAGCCAATCTTGGCTAATGCAGAAACTGATAACAGATTTTTCTTGATCCCTAGCACAAATAAAGCATCTGACAAAGTGAAAGAACTGCCATCAGCAGTAGTCAAAATGATCTTACCAACTCCCATAACAGGATAAGAGGAGTTGTTGGTGCATGTAAAGGTATTCCCTGTAGGGGTAGGCTCGAGTGAAGAGAAGAAACTGCGCTGCGAAGTAATATGTTTGGTCGCCCCACTATCAAAGTACCAAACATCTGAGTCTATTACAGACACACTTCATGAGAGGATGGGTCAAAACTGCAAACAGTAGTAAACACCCATTCTTCTTCCTCCACAAGATTAGCAGACTCCGTTTTTGGTGTAGAGGCTTCTGCAACAACCATTCCAACCTCTTTCTTCTTTGCCTCTTTTGCAGCCAGTTTTGGACAGTTCTTTATGATGTGATCATTCCCTTTACAGTACTTACAAAACAATTTCTGCTTTTCTGATTTTTCTCATCTTTGTCTTGGTTCTTCAAATGTGCAGCATTTGCAGATTTCTGCTTACTAGTAGAAGAGCTCCATTTTCCTTTGCCCTTCTGACTAGCCAGGAAAGCTTGATCTGCAACATGCATAATGGACATGTTCTGTCTAGAGTGATCTTCATGCAACAGAATAGAGACTAACTCCTCAAATGACAAGGCATTTGGATTGCCTTTCATCATCAACCGAAGAGTAGAAGCAAAACTCTGATATGAATCAGGAAGACCATTCAGAACAGTCTGCACAAGTGAGATATCTGGTATAACCTCATCAGCAGAAATCAACTGCTCCTTCAAGTCTTTGATCTTTGTTAGGAAACTGTCCATAGAATCACCTTCATTCATGTGCTCAGTCTTCAACTGTTTTCGGAGGTAAGCAACATGAGCCTCATTCCTAGCTTGGTACAATGTGGTTAGTGTATCCCAAGCATCCTTAGCTATTCTGCAAGAGTGAATGTGAGGAATAATGGCACTGTTGGAGATAGATGTCTGCGAAAGCACGCGAACAGCACAAGGAAGAAGAAGAAGCTTGGAGCACAAACACACAATAGTGAGTGTATTACTAGAGAATGTACAAAGATAAGTAGCCCATTAGGGCAATAGGCGTATATACAAGGTGGGGGAAAAAAACCTCCTAAAGAGGGAAAAAAAGTGCCCCGGCGGTCCTAGTGTGTTCACACACATCACTACCTAAATATATCAACAAATCCCCCCTTGGAGTGATGCGATGAACAAGGAGCTGGCACTCATGTATAAATGCCAAGCTATGTGGAAATCACTCCACAAAAGGAAGTAAGCCCACAGCTTTACGGAAAGCTTCAAACTTCTCCCTAGGCAGATCCTTCGTGAAAAGGTCTGCAATGTTCTCCTGCGTGGGCATATATGCCAAGCTGATCTCCCCAGTAGAGAACCTCTCCCTGACATAGTGATAATGCACCTCAATGTGCTTAGTGCGAGCATGGAACACAGGGTTCCTCGCAACTGCCAATGCACTCTGACTGTCAGTGAAGATGGTGGTGGCCGAAGACTGGCCAACACCCAAATCAGCCATAAGGAGTCTGAGCCACACACACTCAACAGTCGCTGTGAAAGCTGCCCTATACTCAGCCTCACAACTGGAAGTGGTCACAGTAGGCTGCTTCTTGCTCAACCAAGATATACATGAGCTACCAAGCATGAAGCAAAAACCACTGGTGGACACACGGGTGTCATAGCAACCAGCCCAATCTGAGTCAGAAAAAGCATGCAAATCTGGCGGTAGTGATCCCCCCTTGGGATAAAACAACCCAAGTAGCCGAGTACCACTCAAGTAGCGAAAGATGCGCTTAACCGCCTTCCAATGCGTGACTCCTGGGCAATGCATAAACCTGCTCATCTGTGAGACAACAAACTGAATCTGGCCGAGTAATGCATAAGTAAATCAAGCATCCAACAGCCTGCTGATAGAGAACAACATCAAATGCATCTCCAGCATCATGAAGACTCAATCGTAAACCTGTCTCCATAGGAGTGGCAATAGGCTTACAGTCTTCAAGGCAAAAACGCTGCAATAATGTGTCAATATATTTCATTTGACACAAAGCCATTCCACCATCAACTTGCATAGACTGAATGCCCAAATAGTGATGCAAATGCCCCAAATCAGACATCTCAAATGAGGCATGCAAATCAGCCTTAAAATCAGCAATATGCGTCTCAATAGGACCAGTGAGCAACATGTCATCAACATAGACAACAATGATCAGAAGCACATCATTAGCACGCTTAACATATAAGGTGCTTTCAGTTGGACTGTTCTCAAAACCATGTGCAATCAGATAGGCATGTATCTTCTCATACCAAGCACGTGGTGCTTGCTTTAAACCATATAACGCCTTCTTTAACCTGCACACTTGGTTTTCATGCCCTTTCTGCAAAAAGCCACGGGGCTGAAAAACATACACTTCTTCATGCAAATCACCATTCAGAACTGCAGTTTTAATGTCCAACTGATGTACATTCCAACCATGATGGGCTGCAAGTGCACAAATGCTCTGAACAGTAGTCATACGGCATGTAGGTGCAAAGGTCTCATCAAAATCAATGCCTCTTTCCTACGCATAACCCTTTGCAACAAGCGTAGCCTTATACCTGTCAAGTGTACCATCACGTTTACACTTCAGCTTGTATACCCACTTAGTGTCAATGGCCTTCTTGCCAGGAGGCAAGTCACATAAAGACCATGTACCATTCTTCATTATAGCATCATATTCAGATTGCATAGCAGCCATCCAATTTTCAGAATTCTGTGCTTCATCAAAAGAAACAGGCTCATTCTCATCAGAGAGGCTAGACGCAGCCATAGCATAGCAATCTGATGCAAAGGAGGCACTATGAGATTTTGAACGAGTACGATATGACAAAGGTGCATCTAATTTGTTCTCACGCAAAGTCTGCACCAGCCATTTTGGCATAGTTTTTGCTTGATCAATATCAGCTCTCTCATCAACAAGTGCATCATGTAAATCTGCATCAGAAATGGAAGGATTTGCATCATCATATGAAGCCTGCAAAGGCTGAGAAGTTGCCTCATTAGGACCAGCACTAGACTGTCCACCTGTAAAAAGAGGCATCAAAGTATCATACATGTCTTTAGAGCTAACAGATGTCTCCTTAGTACATGAAAGCAATGGCTGAGTAGCATCTTCCACAAAGACAACATCACGGCTAACCAGAATGCGTTTAGTCTATGGATGATACAGACGATAGCCTTTACTTTCAGAATTGTACCCAACAAAAATACATTTTACTACCTTATCATCCAATTTTCTGCGATGTTGTTCAGGCACTAGTGCATATGCCAAACAACCAAAAACCCGCAGATGAGCAACAGATGGCTTGCGGTCATGCCAAGCCTCATATGGAGTGATAGACTGTAGCGCTTTAGTGGGACACCTGTTAAGTACATATGCTACACACATGACAGCCTCAAGCTAGAAACTATGTGGTAAAGCCTGACTCTTCACCATACACCTTGCCATCTCCATGAGTGACCTGTTCTTCCGTTCAGCAACTCCATTCTGTTGAGGTGTATACGGCACTATACACTGGTGTTTTATCCCACGTTCAGCCAGAAATGCACTAAAATCAGAAGACATATATTCCCCCCCTCGATCAGAACGGAGGGTGCCCATTTTACATGCTGACAGATTTTCAGCCAAAACCAAAAACTGTTTGAAGCACAAAAACACTCTGGACTTTGCCTTCAATGGATATACCCATGCATGCCTGGAAAAATCATCAATGAAAGTCACAAAGTAAAGGTAATTTCCAAAAGAGGGTGTCTGCATAGGACCACAGACATCACTGTGTACAAGCTGCAATTTCTGCATAGCCCGAACTGAACCATCTTTTGGAAAGGATGAATGCTGCATTTTGCCTAAAATACAGCATTCACAAACATGTTTTCCAGGTGCCTCAAGTTTGGGCAAAGAGGACACCATTTCAGATTTCTGTAGGCGTAGCAAACTAGCAAAATTCAGATGACCAAAGCGTGCATGCCAAAGCTTTGCATCTGACATAGCCTGAGAATCATGAACTGCACATGCCGAATCATTCACAGATCTTTCATAGTCTATGAGCTTATACAGCCCACGACATAAAATGCCAGAAGCAATAATAACATCGCCATTTGACAGATCATGAACTGTACATCTGTCATCAACAAATTTCACAACCAAGCCAATCTTGGCTAATGTAGAAACTGATAACAGATTCTTCTTGATCCCTGGCACAAATAAAGCATCTGACAAGGTGAAAGAACTACCATCAGCAGTAGTCAAAATGATCTTACCAACTCCCATAACAGGATAAGAGGAGTTGTTGGTGCATGTGATAGTATTCCCTATAGGGGCAGGCTCCAGTGAAGAGAAGAAACTACGCTGCGAGGTAATATGTTTGGTCGCCCCACTGTCAAAGTACCAAACATCTGAGTCCACTGCAGACATGCACTTCATGAGAAGATGGGTCAAAACTGCAAACAGTAGTAAACGCCCATTCTTCTTCCTGCACAAGATTTGCAGACTCTGTTTTTGGTGTAGAGGCCTCTTCAACAACCATTCCAGCCTCTTTCTTCTTTGCCTCTTTTGCAGCCAGTTTTGGACAGTTCTTTATGATATGATCATTCCCTTTACAGTACTTGCAAAACAATTTCTGCTTTTGTGATTTCTTCTCATCTGCAGCATTTGCAGATTTCTGCTTACTAGTAGAAGAGCTCCATTTTCCTTTGCCCTTCTGACTAGCCACGAAAGCTTGATCTGCAACACACATAATGGACCTCTTTTGCCTGGACTGATCTTCCTGCAACAGAACAGAGACTAACTCCTCAAATGATAAGGCATTCGGATTGCCTTTCATCATCAACCGAAGAGTAGAAGCAGACTCTGATATGAATCAGGAAGACCATTCAGAACAGTCTGCACAAGTGAGCTATCTGGTATAACCTCATCAACAGAAATCAACTGTTCCTTCAAATCTTTGATCTTTGTTAGGAAACTGTCCATAGAATCACCTTCATTCATGTGCTCACTCTCCAGCTATTTTCGAAGGTAAGCAACACGAGCCTCATTCCTAGCTTGGTACAATGTGGTTAGTGTATCCCAAGCATCCCTAGCTGTTCTGCAAGAGCGAATATGAGGAATAATGGCACGTTTGACAGACAAAGCTATCAATGCATGTGCCTGGGCATCTCTGCCATCCCAACAAATTTTCTCTGCAGTAGGTGCAACAGAAACAGTAGCACGAACAGGAATCTGCGGAATATCATCTTCGACACCATCTTCATCAGCTCCAGCACCTATATTTGCAGTACCTGTAGTTGCAGGTGTAACAGGACGTCTTTCAACACCCTGCACAATGTTCCATAGTCCTTTTGCAACCAATACATGTCGCATCATATAAGCCCATAATGGGTAGTTGGTACCATCCAACTTATCCTCAACAGCCAACATACGGAATACATCACTACTTTCAGCCATGGCTGGTGACTAAAATACCTTGATGCAAAAAATTGATTGTATCTCAAAAAGTTGAACAGAACTGCCCAGAGGAGTTCTGCTAGACCTGTAGCAGACTTTGAGACGCTTAAACTGACAAACAGAAACTGGTATATACCTTTGGCACAAAAAGATGAAATAGCCTACACAAGCGCTATGATAGTGCTTTTGGAGGTCGAAACGAGCTCAGATCGCGATTTCGGAACCGCAAAGCGAAGCAATTTTGATCTCGGAAACACGCTGAGGATGCTCACCAAAATTCGTGCGATTTTGAGACTGCAAACGGAGGAGTGTCGACGACGCCCTAGATGAAGCGATGACCTGCTCTGATACCAATTGTTGGAGATAGATGTCTGCGGAAGCACGCGAACAATGACCTGCTCTGATACCAATTGTTGGAGATAGATGTCTGCGAAATAGCCTGCACAAGTGCTGTGATAGTGCTTTCGGAGGTCGAAACGAGCTCAGATCGCGATTTCGGAACCACAAAGCGAAGCAATTTTGATCTCGGAAACACGTTGAGGATGCTCACCAAAATTCGTGCGATTCTGAGACTGCAAACGGAGGAGTGTCGACGACGCCCTAGATGAAGCGATGACCTGCTCTGATACCAATTGTTGGAGATAGATGTCTGCGGAAGCACGCGAACAGCACAAGGAAGAAGAAGAAGCTTGGAGCACAAACACACAATAGTGAGTGTATTACTAGAGAATGTACAAAGATAAGTAGCCCATTAGGGCAATAGGCGTATATACAAGGCGGGGGAAAAAAACCTCCTAAAGAGGGAAAAAAAGTGCCTCGGCGGTCCTAGTGTGTTCACACACATCACTACCTAGATATATCAACAGGCACGTTTGACAGACAAAGCTATCAATGCATGTGCCTGGGCATCTCTACCATCCCGATGAATCTGCTCTACAGTAAGTGCAGCAGAAACAGCAGCAGGAACAAGAATTGCACAATATCATCTTCGACACCATCTCCATCAGCTCCAGCACCTGTATTTGCAATCCCTGTAGCCACATGTGTAACAGGACGTCTTTCAACACCCTGCACAATGTTCCACAGTCCTTTTGCAACCAATACATGTCGCATCGTATAAGCCCATAATGGGTAGTTGGTACCATCCAACTTATCCTCAACAGCCAACATACAGAATACATCATTACTTTCAGCCATGGCCGGTGACAAAAATACCTTGATGCAGAAAATTGATTGTATCTCAAAAAGTTGAACGGAACTGCCCAAACGAATTCTCCTAGACCTATAGCAGACTTTGAGACACTTATACTGGTGAATAGAAACTAGTATATACCTTTGGCACAAAAAGATGAAATAGCCTACATAAGCATTGTGATAGTGCATTCAGAGGCCGAAACGAGCTCAGATCGCGATTTCGACACCACAAAACGAAGTTGTTTTGATCTAGAAAACACACTGAGTATGCTCACCAAAATTCTTGCGCTTCTGAGACTGCAAACGGAGGAGTGTCGATGATGCCCTAGATGAAGCAATGACCTACTCTGATACGAATTGTTGGAGTTAGACGTCTGTGGAAGCACGCGAACAGCACAAGGAAGAAGAAGAAGCTTGGAGCACAACACACAATATTGTATGTACTACTAGAGAATGTACAAAAGATAAGTAGCCCATTAGGGCAATAGGCGTATATACAAGCCGGGGGAAAAAAACCTCCTAAAGAGGGAAAAAAGTGCCCCAGCAGTCCTAGAGTGTTCACACACATCACTACCTAAATATATCACCATTTTGAAGGTAAGCAACATGAGCCTCATTCCTTGACTGGTATAAAGTGGTTAATGTATCCCAAGAATCATTTGCTATATTGTAGGAACGAATGTGGGGAATAATGGCACATTTGACAGACAAGGCTATCAATGCATGTGCCTTAGCATCTCTACCATCGCAACAAAGTTGCTCTGTAGTAGGCGCGATAGGAACCACAACATGAACAGGAATCTAAAGAGTATCACCATCATTAACACCATCTGCATCAACCTCAATAATTGTAGTTGCAGGTGTAATAGGATATTTTTCAACACCCTGCACAATATTCAACAGTCCTTTCACAACTAATACATGATGCAACATAAGCCCATAATGGATAATTGGTACCATCCAACTTATTCTCAATAGCCAACATATGAATACATCATTACTTTCAGCCATGGTTGCTGACTAAAATACCTTGATGTAGAAAATTGATTGTATCTCAAAAAGTTGAGCAAAAATACTATGATGAGTTTCACTAAACCATTAGCAGACTTTGAGGTGCTTATACTGGAGAATGGAAACCTATATATATCTTTGGCACAAAAAGATGAAATCGCCTACATAGGTGTTGTGATAGTGCATTTGGAGGTCGAAACGAGCTCAGATCGTGATTCCGACACCATAGAGCGAAGTAGTTTTGAACTTCTAACCGCCCAGAGTATGCGCACCAATTTTTGTGCAATTTTGAGAGTGTGATCAAAGGGGTGTCGACAATGCCCTAGATGAAGTGGTGACTTGATCTGATACCAATTGTTGGAGTTTGAGGTCTATGAAAGCATATGAATAGCACAAGGAAGAAGAAGAAGAAGAAGCTTGGAGCACAACACATAATAATGAGTGTATTACCAAGAGAATGTATAAAGATAAGTACCTATTAGGCTTATAGGCATATATACAAGCCAGAGGGAAAAAACCTTCTAAAGAGGGAAAAAAGCACCTCGATATTCCTAGTGTGTTCACACACATCACTACCTAAATATATCAATAGTGGCATGAGGGCAAATCTATCATTTAGTCCTAGATGGGGTTGATTCACTTTATATGGGCCTCTATTCTACATTTTAGAGGATTATATGGTCTATTATCTCCATTTTCTATGGTTGATCCTTTATAGATTGGCATTCTTCTACACTTTCCTTTCATCTGATTGCTCCAAAGAGGATACATCATATGGACTAAGGCCATTATGGGCACGATAATTTGGAAGTTAGGTGTACTTGGGAGATAGAAGGCACCACACAGATAGTTTCCCATCTTTGAGGTGATCTCATATGAGGCTTCTTAAAGGGAAGGATATGGGGACACAACACATAGAGATGATCATGTACACAAAGTACATGCGCTTCAGGGGAGTTGGAGCACTTTTTTCTACCATTACAAAAAATGTGTCTACATTTTTTAGGATGAAAAAGTTTTTAGGGGGAAGAAAATGTCACATCACATATTGTAGTGTGACGTGAGAACACCTCTTAAGGCCTAGGTGGCTTGATTGACCACTTGGCACGTACAAAGTAAACCTTCTAATGAGAAGGGTAGCAGAGAGAGGGAAGGAGAGCCATGAATTAAGATCGTTGGTAGGACAGTTTGGACAAAGCACCTTTCTTCATGTCTCGTCTCATGCATTTACGAGTTATAGTATCCATGGCAAATCCATTTGAGTTTGATCCAAACAATATGTTATAGCTACCATTGAACTAGAATATGATACTATTATGAAGAATGGTACTTGGCCGTTTTGTGATTCTTCTTTATGGAAAAAGACCATTGGCACTAAATGGTTATACAAGCTGAAAAAAGATCCCGATGGAAAGATTGATAGGTATAAGGCTAGGATTTTTGCCAAAGGTTATGCTCAAGAGAAAGGCATTAACTTTGATGGGACTTTTGCTCCCATGTGCCAAATGGTCATTGTTCATAGCATATGTGCACTTGCAGCTCATAATGATTGGAATGTACATCAGTTGGACATTAAAACTACATTTCTCAATGGTGATTTATATGAAGAAGTGTATGTATTTCAAAAAAATGGATTTGTGCAAAAAGGTCATGAAAAAAGTGTGCAAGTTGAAAAAAGAATTGTATGGATTGAACCAAGCAACACATGGTTGATATGAAAAGATATGTGCTTACTTGCTAGCACATGGTTTCAAGAACAATTGAACTAAGAGCACCTTATATCTTAAGCATGGAAATGATGTACTTGTAATCATTCTTGTATATGTTGATAATATGTTGCTAATTGGTCCTAACATTGTAGCGTAGTGTGGCCTAATTTCTTACTCCAATATAAAGTGCAATAGATGGGGTTGTTTGTGAAGTGGTGGAATTGTAATGCACCACGTTGGCTTCCCCTTTAAGAGAGCTTCATGAAGATGCTCTCACAATAGAAAATCGAGATTTGGGTGAAACACATGATACTCCATAGAAACCTATGTAATATGTGTAAATTATGCAATACACAGAGACCTGACAAAAAAATTTCTAGCTTTTATAAATGTGGTTGAACTTGTTTAACTTGTAGTATGTGGCTAACCAAGCCACTTTATGTTTTATTAAAGAACATATACAAAAGTTTCTAGCATCCAATTCAGCTTTCACATGGGCACTAATGGTAATAATCTTCCAATAAAGGCTAATACATCCAAAGTGAACTATGGGAGAACTCTTGCCCCGCTTTTAAACCTTTGGTAGTACTAGGTGAAGGGTTGATCAGATGAGCTGAAATCAACACTTATTTGCCCAAAATCCTTGTGAAAGATTTGCATGATGCAACATAGAGTCTACTCTATTATGAATAATTCTATTCATCCTCTTTGTTATGTCATTCTATATTAGGGTATAAGGAGCTATAAACTCTCTATGAATTCCTTGAGACTGATGAAAAAGGCTGAATTCATTTGAGGTATACTCACCTCCATTATCTAAACATGAATTGAGATTAGTTTTTTTAAGGCTTCAACTGAAGCAAGCCATTTTCTAAAATTAGGGAGTAACTTATCCTTCAACTTGATGGGATATACCCAAAATTTTATAGTAGCATCATCAATTAAAGTGACAAAGTAAAGAGAACCACCTAATGACCTTGTGGGCATAAGACCACACACATCTATATGAACAGGATCTAAAGACTGAATTGAAGAGTCAATGTGCATTTTATGCACATTCTTAGTTTTCTTTCCATATTGACAATGCTCATAAGATGAAGGATCATAGAAATATAACAAACCCAAGTAACCAAAACGACAAAGATTTTCCATTCCACTACAAGATATGTGACCCATAAAATTATGCCATACACAAGCCATGGGTTCTTCAATGACATCTAACAAGTGTTCTTTCTGTGATACAAATTAAGGATAAAGTGAGCCAATCGTATGGTCAAAGAAGCGCCATATTATGATCATCCTTGAGTTTTTGGGTGTGAAAAATATGTTCATATATGAAAGAATCTTAGAAAAAATATTCACCATAATTCGAAGAAATTCTTTTTTTTTGGATATGGTCAAGACGATCAATTTGGATATCCCTT
The DNA here is from genome assembly GCA_020310875.1 of Ceratopteris richardii. Taxonomy (NCBI): domain Eukaryota; kingdom Viridiplantae; phylum Streptophyta; class Polypodiopsida; order Polypodiales; family Pteridaceae; genus Ceratopteris; species Ceratopteris richardii. The sequence goes on along the minus strand of CM035434.1, from coordinate 126,186,440 downwards.
ATGGGATCCTAAAACGCGGTCAAGGATCAAAAGTATTGATTACTTATTTTGCAATTTTTAAAATGTGCAGATTTAGATAATTAGTCCATCAATAAAAATAGGGTTTAATATAAGTTCAAGTATGCATTAGAACTCGTTGTCACTAAGGATGTATTGAAAAGAGTAGACATACATAAATTACATAGAGTATTTTTGAACCTCGCATGATATGGTTTGAGGATATCCAAGAGTGATGGCATAAGACCATTTTGAAGTGGATTTTTGTCAAAGAACATGTTTATTAATCAAGTATCACTTTTTATTATTGTATCAAATTCAATTATTGTGTTAATGTTATGTAATTGGTACTTTAAATTGAAGTGTTTTGAAGATACATGAAGTGATTATGTGGATTCTAATATGAAATGATTATGATGAAATTTAACTTGAAGTGATTATGATGGATCTAAATTAAAATGTTATGATCTGGATTATGTTCATTAACACTTCAGTTGTTGTGTTAATGTTACATGATTAGTACTTTAAGTTGAAGTGTTTTGATGATTCAAAAAGTGATCATGTGGATTTGAATATGAAGCCACTCTTGGAGTTTGAGATTTGTGGAAGCACGCAAACAACAGAAGGAAGGAGAAAAAGCTTGGATCACATCACACAATATTGAATGTATTACCAAGAGAATATACAAAGATAAGTGACATGTTAGGGCTATAGGCATATATACAAGCCAGGGGGAAAAACCTCTTAAAGAGGGAAAAAATGCCCTGGCAGTCCTAGTGTGTTCACACATATCACTACCAAAATATATCAACAAATACCCCCTAGGAGCGATACGATGAGCAAGGACCTAGCATTCATGTATAAGGGAGTGCCAAGCTATGTGTAATCAATCCACAAAAGTAACTAAGACCAAAGCTTTGCAGAAAGCTTCAAACTTCTCCCTAGGCAGAGCTGATAGGGCACCTCAAGGTGCTTAGTGTGAGCATGGAACACAAGGTTCCTCACAACTACCACTGTGCTTTAACTATCAATGAAGATGGTGGTGGCAAAAGTCTTAACCAACACCGAAATCAGCCATAAGGTATCTAAGCCACACACAATCAACAGTCACTATGAAAGTTGCCCTATACTCAACCTCACAACTAGAATTCACCACAGTAGGCTCCTTCTTGCTCAACCAAGATATGCATGTGCTATTAAGCATGAATCAAAAACCACTGGCGGACACAAGAGCGTCATAGCAACCAACCCAATCAGAGTAAAAAAAAGCATGTAAATCTAGTGGTAGTGATCCCCCCTTGGGATAAAACAATCCAAGTAGGTAGGTACCACTCAAGTAGCGAAAGATGCACTTGACCACCTCCCAATGCTTGACACTTGGGCAATGCATAAATCTGCTCATCTATGAGATAGTAATCTAAATATCAGGTCGAGTATGCATAAGTAAATCAAGCACCCAACAACCTGATGATAGACAATAGCATCAAATGCATCTCCAGCATCATGAAGACTCAAGTGTAAACCTGTTTCCATAGGAATGGCAATAGGTTTGCAGTCTTCAAGGCTAGAACACTGCAATAATGTGTCAATATATTTTGTTTAACACAAAGCTATTCCACCATCTCCATAGGAGTGGCAATAGGTTTGGAGTCTTGAAGGCCCAAATGCTACAATAATGTGTCAATATATTTTGTTTGACACAAAGCTATTTTGCCATCAACTTGCATAAATTGAATGCCCAAATAATGATGCAAATGCCCCAAATCTGACATTTTAAATGAGGCATGCAAATCAGCCTTAAAATCAGCAATATGCTTCTCATGAGGACCAACGAGAAGCAAGTCGTCAACATACGCAACAATGATAAGAAGCACATCATTTGCATGCTTAACATATAAGGTGCTCTTAGTTGGGCTATTCTCAAAACCATGTGCAATTAGGTAGGCATGTATCTCTTCATACCACGCACGTGATGCTTGTTTCAAACCATATAATGCCTTTTTCAACTTGCACACTTGGTTTTCATGCCCTTTTTGCACAAAGCCATGGGTCTTAAAAACATACACTTCTTCATGCAAGTCACCATTCAAAAATGCAATTTTAATGTCTAGCTAATGTACATTCCAACCATGATGAGCTGCAAGTGCACAAATGCTATGAATAGTAGTCATTCGACATGTAGGAGCAAGGTCTCATCAAAATAAATGCCTCTTTCTTGATCATAACCCTTTGCAACAAGCCTAGACTTATACATTTCAGTTGTTCCATCAACCTTATGCTTCATCTTCTATACCCACTTAGTGCCAATGGCCAAGTCACATAAAGTCCAAGTACCATTTTTCGTAATAGCACCATATTCTAATCACATAGCAGCCATCCAATTTTTGAAATTTTGTGCTTCATCAAACAAAACAGGCTCATTCTCATCACATAGACTAGAGGCATCCATAGCATAGAGATCTAATGCAAAAGAAGCACTATGAGAGCATGAACGAGTATGATATGATAGAGGTGCTTCTAATTTGATATCTTGCAAAGTTCGCACCGACCATTTAGGCATAGTTTTTGCCTACTCTATATCAGTTTTCTCATCAACACGTGCATTATGTAAACCTGCATCAGCAATGGAATGATCTGCATCATCACATGAAACCTTTAAAGGTTGAAGAGTTGCCTCATTTGGAGAAGCACTAGACTCTCCACATGTAAGAAGACGTAGCAAGGTGTCATACATGTCTTTTGAGTTAACTGATGTCTCCTTAGTACATGAAAGTAATGGTTGAATAGCATCTTCCACAAAAAACATCATAGCTAACCAAAATGTGTTTAGTCTAATAGAGACGATAGCCTTTGCTTTCACAATTGTACCCAACAAAAATACATTTCAGTGCTTTATCCTCCAATTTCCTGCATTGTTGTTTAGGCACTAATGCATATGTTAGACAACCAAAAACACACAGATGAGAAACAGATGGCTTGTGACCATGCCAAGCCTCATATGGGGTGATAGACTACAATGCTTTAGTGGGACACTTGTTAACTACATATGTTGCACACATAACAACCTCAAGCCAGAAACTATGTGGTAAAGCCTGACTCCTCACCATACACCTCACCATATCCATGAGTGACATGTTCTTCCATTCACCAACTCCATTCTTTTCAGGTGTACATGACATTGTACACTGATGTTTTAACCCATGTTCAGCCAGAAATGCATTAGAATTAGAAGATATATATCCCCCCAATCAAAATGGAGGGTTTTGATTTTACATGCTAATAGATTTTCAATCAAAACCAAAAATTGTTTGAAGCATATAAACACTTTGGACTTTGCTTTCAATGGATATACCCATGCATGCCTAGAAAAATCATCAATGAAAGTCATAAAGTAAAGATAGTTCCCAAAGGAAGGTGCCTGCATAGGACCACAGACATCACTGTGTATAAGCTGCAATTTTTTAATAGCTCAAATTGAACCATCTTTTGTGAAGGAGGAACACTGTTGATATATTTAGGTAGTGATGTGTGTGAACACTCTAGGACTGTCGTGGCACTTTTTTCCCTCTTTAGGAGGTTTTTTCCCCCGGGCTTGTATATACGCCTATTGCCCTAATGGGCTACTTATCTTTTGTACATTCTCTAGTAATATTTACAGTATTGTGTGTTGTGCTCCAAGCTTCTTCTTCTTCCTTGTGTTGTTCACGTGCTTTCGCAGATGTCTAACTCCAACAATTGGTATCAGAGCAGGTCGTTGCTTCATCTAGGGTGCCGTAGACACTCCTCCGTTTGCAGTCTCAGAAGCGCACGAATTTCGGTGAGCATACTCAGGGTGTTTTCGAGATCAAAACAGCTTCGTTTTGTGGTGTCGAAATCACGATTTGAGCTCGTTTCGGCCTTCGAATGCACTATCGCAGCGCTTGTGCAGGCTATTTCATCTTTTTGTGCCAAAGGTATATACCAGTTTCTGTTCGCCAGTATAAGCATCTCAAAGTCTCCTACAGGTCTAGCAGAATTTGTTTGGGCAGTTCCGTTCAACTTTTTGAGATACAGTCAATTTTCTGCATCAAGGTATTTTAGTCACCGGCCATGGCTGAAAGCAGTGATGTATTCCGTATGTTGGCTATTGAGGATAAGTTGGATGGTACCAACTACCCATTATGGGCTTATATGATGCGACATGTATTGGTTGCAAAAAGACTATGGAACATTGTGCAAGGGTGTTGAAAGACGTCCTGTTACACCCGTGACTACAGGTACTACAAATACAGGTGTTGGAACTGATGGAGATGGTGTCGAAGATGATATTGTGCAGATTCTTGTTCGTGCTGTTGTTTCTGCTGCACCTACTGCAGAGCAAATTCATTGGGATGGCAGAGATGCCCAAGCACATGCATTGATAGCTTTGTCTGTCAAATGTGCCATTATTCCTCACATTCGCTCTTGCAGAATAGCTAAGGATGCTTGGGATACACTTACCACATTGTACCAAGCTAGGAATGAGGCTTGTGTTGCTTACCTCCGAAAACAGTTGGAGAGTGAGCACATGAATGAAGGTGTTTCTATGGATAGTTTCCTAACAAAGATCAAAGACTTGAAGGAACAATTGATTTCTGTTGATGAGGTTATACCAGATAGCTCACTTGTGTAGACCGTTCTGAATGGTCTTCCTGATTCATATCAGAGTTTTGGTTCTACTCTTCGGTTGATGATGAAAGGCAATCCAAATGCCTTGTCATTTGAGGAGTTAGTCTCTGTTCTATTGCAAGAAGATCAGTCTAGACAGAACAGGTCCATTATGCGTGTTGCAGATCAAGCTTTCTTGGCTAGTCAGAAGGGCAAAGGAAAATGGAGCTCTTCTACTAGTAAGCAAAAATTTGCAAATGCTGCACATTTGAAGAACCAAGACAAAGATGAGAAAAAATCAAAAAAGCAAAAATTGTTTTGTAAGTACTGTAAAGGGAATGATCACATCATAAAGAATTGTCCAAAACTGGCTTCAAAAGAGGCAAAGAAGAAAGAGGCTAGAATGGTTGTTGTAGAAGCCTCTACACCAAAAATGGAGTCTGCTAATCTTATGCAGGAAGAAGAATGGGTGTTTACTACTGTTTGTAGTTTTGACCCATCTTCTCATGAGCAGTGCATGTCTGTAGTAGACTCAGATGTTTGGTACTTTGACAGTGGGGCAACCAAACATATTACCTCGCAATGCAGTTTCTTCTCTTCACTCGAGCCTACCCCTACAGGGAATATTGTTACATGCCCCAACAACTCCTCTTATCCTGTTATGGGAGTTGGTAAGATCATTTTGACTAGTGTTGATGGCAGTTCTTTCACTTTGTCAGATGCTTTGTTTGTGCGAGGGATCAAGAAAAATCTATTATCAGTTTTTGCATTAGCCAAGATTGGCTTAGTTGTGAAATTTGTTGATGATAGGTGTACAGTTCATGATCTATCAAATGGCAATGTGATTATTGCTTCTGGCATTTTATGTCGTGGGCTATAAAAGCTCATAGACTATGAAAGATTAGTGAATGATTCGGCATGTGCAGTTCATGATTCTCAGGCTATCTCAGATGCAAAGCTTTGGCATGCATGCTTTGGTCATTTGAATTTTTGCTAGTTTGCTACGCCTGCAGAAATCTGAAATGGTGTCCTCTTTGCCCAAACTTGAGGCACCTCGAAAACATGTTTGTGAAGGCTGTATTTTGGGCCAAATGCAGCGTTCGTCCTTTCCAAAAGATGGTTCAATTCGGGCTACACAGAAATTGTAGCTTGTACATAGTGATGTCTGTGGTCCTATGCAAACACCTTCTTTTGGGAATTATCTATACTTCATGACTTTCATCGATGATTTTTCTAGGCATGCATGGGTATATCCATTGAAGGCAAAGTCCGAAGTGTTCATGTGCTTCAAACAGTTTTTGGTTTTGGCTAAAAATTTGTCAGCATGTAAAATGGGTAACCTCCATTCAGATCGAGGGGGGGAATATATGTCTTCTGATTTTAATGCATTTTTGGCTGAACATGGGATAAAACACCAGTGTACAGTGCCGTATACACCTCAACAAAATGGAGTTGCTGAACGAAAGAACAGGTCACTCATGGAGATGGCGAGGTGTATGGTCAAGAGTCAGGCTTTACCACATAGTTTCTCGCTTGAGGCCGTCATGTGTGCAACATATGTACTGAGCAGGTGTCCCACTAAAGCACTGCAGTCTATCACTCCATATGAGGCTTGGCATGACTGCAAACCATCTGTTGCTCATCTGCGTATTTTTGGTTGTTTGGCATATGCATTAGTGCTTGAACAACATCGCAGAAAATTGGATGATAAAGCAGTAAAATGTATTTTTGTTGGGTACAGTTCTGAAAGTAAATGCTATCGTCTGTATCATCCACAGACTAAACGCATTCTGGTTAGCCATGATGTTGTTCTTGTGGAAGATGCTATTCAGCTATTGCTTTCATGTACTAAGGAGACATCTGTTAGCTCCAAAGACAAGTATGATACTTTGCTGCCTCTTTTTACAGGTGGACAATCTAGTGTTGGTTCTAATGAGGCAACTTCTCAGCCTTTGCAGGTTTCATGTGATGATGCAGATAATTCCATTTCTGATGCAGATGTACATGCTCCACTTATTGATGAGAGAGCTGATATTGAGCAGGCCAGAACTATGCCAAAATGGCTAGGGCAAACCTTGCGTGACAGTAAATTAGATGCACCTCTGTCATATCATACTCGTTCAGGCTCTCATAGTGCCTCTTTTGCATCAGATTGCTATGCTATGGCTGCATCTAGTCTCTATGACTAGAGTGAGCCTATTTCTTTTGATGAAGCACAAAATTCAGAAAATTGGATGGCTGCTATGCAATCTGAATATGATGCTATAATGAAGAATGGTACTTGGTCTTTATGTGACTTGCCTCCTAGCAAGAAAGCCATTGGTACTAACTGGGTATACACGCTGAAGCATAAACCTGATTGTACAGTGGACATGTATAAGGCTAGGCTTGTTGCAAAGGGTTATGCACAGGAAAGAGGCATTGATTTTGATGAGACCTTTGCACCCACATGTCGTATGACAACTGTTCGGAGCATCTGTGCACTTGCAGCCCATCATGGTTGGAATGTACATCAGTTGGACATTAAAACTGCATTTCTAATTGGTGACTTGCATGAAGAAGTGTATGTTTTTCAGCCCCGTGGCTTTGTGTAGAAAAGGCATGAAAACCAGGTGTGCAGGTTAAAGAAGGCATTATATGGTTTAAAGCAAGCACCACGTGCTTGGTATGAGAAGGTACATGCCTATCTGATTGCACATGGTTTTGAGAACAATCCAACTGAAAGCACCTTATATGTTAAGCGTGCTAATGATGTGCTTCTGATCATTGTTGTCTATGTTGATGACATGTTGCTCATTGGTCCTATTGAGAAGAATATTGCTGATTTTAAGGCTGATTTGCATGCCTCATTTGAGATGTCTGATTTGGGGCATTTGCATCACTATTTGGGCATTCAATTTATGAAAGTTGATGGTGGAATGGCTTTGTGTCAAACGAAATATATTGACACATTATTTCCGTTTTTTGGCCTTGAAGACTGTAAGCCTATTGCCACTCCTATGGAGACAGGTTTACGATTGAGTCTTCATGATGTTGGAGATGCATTTGATGCTATTATCTATCAGCAGGCTATTGGATGCTTGATTTACTTATGCATTACTCGGCCAGATATTTAGTTTGATGTCTCACAGATGAGCAGGTTTATGCATTGCCAAGGAGTCAAGCATTGGCAGGCGGTTAAGCGCATCTTCCGCTACTTGAGTGGTACTCGGCTACTTGGGTTGTTTTATCCCAAGGGGGGATCACTACCACCCGATTTGCATGCTTTTTCTGACTCTGATTGGGTTGGTTGCTATGACACTCGTGTGTCCACTAGTGGCTTTTGCTTCATGCTTGGTAGCCCATGCATATCTTGGTTGAGCAAGAAGCAGCCTACTGTGGCCACTTCCAGTTGTGAGGCTAATTATAGGGCAGCTTTCACAGCTACTATTGAGTGTATGTAGCTCAGACGCCTTATGGTTGATTTGGGTGTTGGTCAGTCTTCTGCCACTACCATCTTCACTAACACTCAGAGCACATTGGCAGTTGCGAGGAACCCTGTGTTCCATGCTCGCACTAAGCACATTGAGGTGCATTATCATTATGTCAGGGAGAGGTTCTCTGCTAGGGAGATCAGCTTGGCATATGTGCCCATGCACGAGAACATTGCAGACCTTTTCATGAAGGCTCTGCCAGGGAGAAGTTTGAAGCTTTTCACAAAACTTTGGGCTTACTTCCTTTTGTGGAGTGATTTCCACATAGCTTGGCACTTCCTTATACATGAGTGCTAGCTACTTGTTCACCGCATCACTCCTAGGGGGGATTTGTTAATATATTTAGGTAGTGATGTGTGTGAACACTCTAGGACCGCCGGGGCACTTTTTTCCCTCTTTAGGAGGTTTTTTTCCCCCGGCTTGTATATACGCCTATTGCCCTAATGGGCTACTTATCTTTTGTACATTCTCTAGTAATACATACAGTATTGTGTGTTGTGCTCCAAGCTTCTTCTTCTTCCTAGTGTTGTTTGTGTGCTTCCGCAGACATCTAACTCCAACAAACACTACATTTTGCCTAAAATATAGCCGTCACAGACATGTTTACCAGATGCCTCAAGTTTGGGCAAAGAGGATACCATTTCAGATTTCTGCAGGCATAACTAACTAGCAAAATTCAGATGAGCACAACGTGCATGCGAAAGCTTTGCATCTAACATAGCCTGAGAATCATGTACTACACATGTTGAATCATTCACAGATTTTTCATAGGCTATGAGCTTATACAACCCATGACATAAAATGCCGGAAACAATAATGACATCACCATTTGACATATCATGAACTGTACATGTGTCATCAACAAATTTCATCATCAAGTCAAACTTGGCTAAAGCTGAAATTGATAACAGATTCTTCTTGATCCTTGGCACAAATAAAGGATCCAAAAATGTAAAAGAAGTTTTTGGTGCATGTGACAGTATTCCCTATAGGGGAAGGCTTAGTGAAGTGAAGAAACCTAGTTGCGAGGTAATATGTTTGGTTGCCCAACTATCAAAGTATCAAACATCTAAGTCTACTGCACACATACACTATTCATGAGAAGATGGGTCATAACTTCAAATAGTGGTAAATGTTCATGTGTAGGATTAGCAGACTCTGTTTTTGGTGTAGAGGTCTCTACAACAACCATTCCAGCCTCTTTCTTCCTTGCCTCTTTAGTAGCCAGTTTTGGACAACTCTTTATGACATGATAATTTCCTTTACAGTATTTGCAAAAAAAAAAATTGCTTTTCTGTTTTCTTCTTGTCTCTATCATCCTTCTTTGATTGTGTAGAATTAGCTGATTTTTGCTTACTAGGAGATGAGCTCCATTTATCTTTGCCCTTCTAACTAGCCAAGAAATCTTGATCTGCAACACACATAATGGACTTGTTTTGCCTAGACTGATCTTCTGGCAATAGAACAGAGACTAAGTCCTCAAATGTTAAGGCATTTGGATTGCCTTTCTTCATCAATCAAATAGTAGAAGCAAAACTCTAATATGAATCTGGAAGACCATTCAGAACAGTCTGCACAAGTGAATTGTTAGCCAAGACTTCATCAGTAGAAATCAACTGCTCCTTCAAATCTTTGATCTTTCTCAGAAAATTATCCACGGAATCTCCTTCATTCATGTGCTCGCTCTCCAACTGTTTTTGGAGGTAAGCAAGACAAGCCTCATTCCTTGCGTGGTATAAAGTGTTAAGTGTATTCCAAGCATCCTTTGTTGTTTTGCAAGAGCAAATGTGAGGAATAATGGCATGTTTGAGAGAGAAGGCTATCAATGCATGTGCTTGAGCATCTCTGCCATCCCAACGAAGTTGCTCTATAGTAGGCACAACAAAAACCACAGCACAAGCAGGAATCTAAAGAATATCACCATCTTCAATGACATTTGCATCACCTTCAGCAACTATGTTTGCAAGTGTAATAACATGTTTTTCAACACCATGCACAATATTCTATAGTCTTTTTGCAACCAATACATGGAGCATCATATAAGCCCATAAGAAGTAATTGGTAATGTCCAACTTATCCTCAACAATCAACATATGGAATACATCACTACTTTTAGCCATGGCCGCTGACTAAAATACCCTGATGCAAAAAAAATGACTGTGTCTCAAAAAGTTGAACAAAACTAGCCTATCGAGTTTTGCATGTAGCAAACTTTGAGATGCTTATATTGGCGATCACAAACCTATATATATCTTTGGCACAAAAAGATGAAATTGCCTACATAGGCACTGTGATAGTGTGTTTGAAGATCGAAACAAGATCAGATTGCAATATTGACAGCACAACATGAAGCAATTTTGAAGTCCTAATCACCCTAATACGCTGAATAGTTTTTGTGCAATTCTAGGATGGTGACTAGAGAGGTGTCAACAATGCCCTAGATGAAGCAGCGACCTGCTCTGATACCAATTGTTGAAGTTGGAGGTCTATGGAAGCATGTGAATAACACAAGGAAGAAGAAGAAGCTTGGAGCACAACACACAATATTGAATGTATCACCACTAGAATGTACAAAGATAAGTGACATGTTAGGGTTATAGGTGTATATATAGGCCGGGGGAAAAAAACCTCCTAAAGAGGGAAAGAAGTGCCTCGACGGTCCTAGTGTGTTCAAACACATCACTACCTAAATATATCAACACAAATATCAAGCATTGGAAAGCGGTTAAGTGCATCTTTCTCTACATGAGTGGTACCCTACTACTTGTATTGTTTTATCCCAAGGGGGGATCACTACTGCCATATTTACATGCTTTTCCAAACTCTGAATGGGTTGGTTGCTATAACACTCGTGTGTCCACTAGTGGTTTTTGCTTCATGCTTGGTAGCTCATGCATATCTTGGTTGAGCAAGAAGAAACCTATTATGGCTGACTCTAGGGGAGCTTTCACAATGACTGTTGAGTGTGTGTGGCTGAGATGCCTTATGGCTGATTTTAGGTGTTGGTTAGTCTTCTGCAGCCATCATCTTTACTGACAGTTAGAGCGCATTGACAATTGTGAGGAACCTTGTGTTCCATGCTCACACCAAGCACATTGAGGTGCACTATCATTATGTCAGGGAGAGTTTCTATATTGGAGAGATCATTTTGGTATATGTGCCCACATAGGATAATATTACAGACCTTTTCACAAAGGCTATGCCTTAGGAGAAGGTTGAAGCTTTTCGCAAAGCTTTGGGCTTACTTCCTCTTGTGTATTGATATCTTTCCACATAGCTTGGCACTTCCTTATACATGAGTTCTAGATCCTTGTTCACTGCATCACTCCCAAAGGAGACTTGCCAATATATTTCAATAGTGATGTGTGTGAACACACTTCAGACCACCTAGGCACTTTTTTCCCTCTTTAGGAGATTCCTTCCCCCCCACTTGTGTATATGCCTATAACCCTAATGGGTCACTTATGTTGGAGTTTTAGGCCTTTGAAAGCACACAAACAGCACAAGGAAGAAGAAGAAGCTTGGAGTACAACACACAATACTCAATGTATTACCAAGAGAATGTACAAAGATAAGTGACTTGGTAGGCTTATAGGCATATATACAAGTTGAGGGAAAAAACCTTTTAAAGAGGGAAAAAACATTTTAAAGAGGGGAAAAAGTGCTTCGATGGTCCTAGTGTGTTCACACACATCACTACCTAACAAATCCCCCCTAGGAGTGATGCAATGAACAAGGAACTAGCACTCATGTAGAGCCTTTGTGAAAAGGTATGCAATGTTCTCACATGTGGGCATATATGCCAAACTGATCTCTCCAACAAATAACCTCTCCCTGACATAATGATAGTGCACCTCAATATGCTTAGTGGAACCACGGAACACTGGGTTCCTCGCAAATGCCAATGCACTCTAACTTTCAATGAAGATGGTGGTGGCAGAATACTAACCAACAACCAAATCATCCATAAGGTTTCTGATCCACACACACTCAACAATCGCTATGAAAGCTACCCTATACTCATCCTCACAACTAGAAGTTGCCACAATAGACTTCTTTTTGCTCAACCAAGATATGCATGAGCTACCAAGCATGAAGCAAAAACCACTCATGGACACATGAGTGTCATAACAACCAGCTCAGTCAGAGTCGAAAAAAGCATGTAAATCTGGTGGTAGTGATTCCCTCTTGGGATAAAACAATACAAGAAGCCAAGTACCACTCAAGTAGCAAAAGATGTGCTTAACCACCTGCCAATCTCTTTGCTTAGAACCTTCTCTCGTACATAGTGATAATGAACTTCAATATGTTTAGTCCTTGCATGAAAAATAGGATTAGCAGCCAAATGAATAGAACTCATATTGTCACCAAAAATAGTTGGAGTTCCAAACTCCAATCCAAGATCTTTGAATAATGTCTTCATCCACATAGCTTCTTGTGTAGCTATGGCAAGACCTCTATATTCAGCTTCAATAGAAGAGAGAGCAACTGTGGGTTGCTTCTTGGATGACCATGAAATAAGCTTTGAACCTGCAAAGGTAAGATAACCTGAAGTGCTTCTTCTATCTTCTTTGGAGCCAGCCCAATCTGCATCAGAAAATAGCTTCAAACCTAAATCAGATACATAAGGATAATAAAGTCCTTCATTTATGGTTCCTTTGAGATACTTGAGAATCCTTTTGGCAGCATCCATATGTGGTTTCCTTGGTGTGTGCATAAATTGGCTTAGCACACTCACACTGTAACATATATCTACTCTTGTCAATGTGGCATAGTTGAGACTACCCACTAGACTTTGATATGATGTGATGTCCTCTATGAGTTCACCTTCATGTGAGCTCAATTTGTGATTGACCTCCATTGGAGTACCTGCAATCTTACAATCTTGCATCTTGAATTTTGCCAACATGTCCTTAATGTACTTTCTTTGAGTGAGAAACAAACCATGATCTTTGTAGACAACTTCCAAACCTAGGAAGTAGGTAAGTGAACCCAAATCACTTATCTTGAACTCTTCTCTCATCTGATCTTTGATCTTCTTCATACCATCTGCATCATTTCCTGTCAATATAATATCATCTACATATACACATAGGTAGATGACCTCGGAATTACTCTTTTTAATAAAGAGTGAAGGATCTGCCTTGCTTGGTTGAAAGCCTTTGTCCTGCAAGAATGAAACAAGCTTGAAATTCCAAGCTCTTGGAGCTTGCTTGAGACCATACAATGCTTTGTTAAGTTTACACACATAATCAAGATAAACTTGGTTCTCAAAACCAGGTGGTTGTGCCATATATACCTCTTCTGTTATCCAACCATTCAAAAATGCATTCTTTACATCTAGTTGAAGTATCTTCCAATTCTTGGAAGAGGCAATACTAAGCAAAACCCTAATAGTAGGCATCTTTGCCACAGGAGAGAAGGTCTCCTCATAATCAATTCCCTGAGTTTGTGCAAAGCCTTTTGCTACAAGCCTTGCCTTATACCTGTTAATGGAACCATCAGAATTCTTCTTGAGTTTATAGACCCATCTTGAGCCTATTACCTTCATGGATGAAGTCTTGGGCACCAAATCCCAAGTGTTGTTTTCCTCAAGTGCTTCAATCTCTTCCTTCATTGCATGCTTCCATTCTGTTTTTGCTTTGGCCTCTTCAAATGATGATGGCTCCTCTTGGTTTATGTCCTATGCTATGTAGATAGAATGTTTAGTTACTAATGAGGTGTCAAACCCATACCTTTCTGGTTTTTTCTTTTCCCTCATAGATCTTCTTAGGCCATGATGTGATGATTCTGCCTCATGTCCAAGTTCCTGCAATTTTGCTTTACCTTTAGACTTCCATGCTTTGAACTTTTCCATGTGAGATTCTTCATCATCCTCTGAGGTGTCTTGTTCTTCAATCTTTGATTGTTCTCCACCAAGCTTTGGAAAATCTTCTTCAAGATCATATGGTAAATTGATCTTCCTGCATGAATCTTCATACCATGAATTGTTCTCATAAAAAACTACATCTCTGCTTACCAAGAATCCTTTGTTGGTAGGGTTGTATAACATGTAGCCCTTTTGATTTTTGTCATATCCAATAAATACACACCTTTCTGCCTTTGGATCCATCTTGCCTCTAACCTGTGAAGGAACATGAGCAAAAGCAATACATCCAAAAATTTTACAATGATCTAAGCTTGGTCTTCTTGCATTCCAAGCCTCATATGGAGTCATCCCATCAAGGGATTTTGAAGGCAACCTGTTAATCAAGTAAGTGGCTGTAGATACAGCCTCAGCCCATAAGTAATTAGGTAAATGCTTTTCATTTAACATAGACCTTGTAGCTTCAACAATTGTCCTATTCCTCCTTTTTGCCACTCCATTTTGCTCAGGAGTGTACCTTGTAGTTACCTCTCTTTTGATTCCTCTTTCTTGAAGAAAAGAATCAAACTCATGGGAGAAGTATTCTCCCCCTCCATCTGACCTTAGCCTTTTTAGTGATTTACCTGTTTGGTTCTCCACAAGAGCCAAATATCTTTTGAAACATGAAGAAACTTCATCTTTGTGTTTCATAAAGAATAGGATAGTCCATCTGCTGCAATCATCAATAAAGGAAACATAATACCTTGATCCAGATATTGAAGCTTCCTTGCTATGTCCCCATACATCTGTATGAACCAACTCCAAGAGATCTCCATGCATATAACCTTTCTTCATGAATGGTAACCTGTGAGACTTTCCAAATTGACATGCACTACCCTTATAAATCATATGTTGTTTTGACAAATTAGGAAGTCCAAGTACACTTTGGTCCCTGCAGATTTGCTTTAATGACCTTTCACCAATATGTGCTAACCTTTTGTGCCATACTTCCAATTCTGTGAGTGTCTGACTACCATAATTAAAGAGAGCAATGTTTCTAGTGTCCTGTAATTCAAATGTGAACAATCTACCTGTCTTTTCACCTTTTGCAATTCTTCTGAATCCTTGACTTGGATCTTCAACAAATGCTCCTGCTTTTGTGAACCTGACTTGCAACCCTTTCTCTACTATCTGCCCAACACTTATCAAATTCTTTGTAATGGTAGGGACATAGAGTACCTTACTGAGTAGGTTGATGTTTCCATCAGGTGCTTTGACATTGCCTATTTTCTCCACAGGATGTTTTGTATCATCTCTTGTTTGTACCTCATGCTTATTCCTTGGATCTTCTAAATCTGATAGGAGTGCCACATTTCCTGCCACATGATTTGAACAACCTGAATCTATGTAGAAAACATGCTCATCAGATTTACCTTGTGGCATAGCCATGTTCATGATCAATAATGAATCCTCTTTGTTTGAGTCTTCTGTGTAGTTATTGTAGTCTCTCCTTCCTTTGTAGCCTCCTTGATAGTTTGGATGATTGTAGTTGTTGTAGTTGCCATGGTAGTTGTTGAACCTTCCTCTTGAGTAGCCATAACTTCCTCTATTGTATCCTCTGCCTCTTTGATTCCTGGAATTCCTAAAGCAATTTTCAGTTGTATGATTAGTTAATCCACAAATAGAACATGAGTTGGAGTCTTGGGATCTCCCCCTGCCTTGTCTACCTCCTTTTTCTCTACCTCTGCCATGTCTTCCTCTACCTACATAGTTAGCTTGATATGTACCTGCTTCATCATCCACTTTCTTTGCCTTTCCTTTGTTATCTTTGGACTTGCTTTTATCAGTGTATAAAGTTGAAGATTGATTACCTTTAGAGCTTTCTCCATTTTTGATAAGCTTTGCCTCTTGAGTAAGTAGTTGTCCAATGAGTGAGTTGAAATCAGGTACATGCATGTCCATGTACAAATCCATAGTTGTGGTGAATGCTTCCCACTTATCATCTGCCTTCAAGCCATTGATGACCTGCCTTACAACTTGCTCTTCATCTATTACCTCTCCAATGCTTCCCAACTGATCTGCTATGTCCTTGAGCTTTGTGATAAAATCAGTCACATTTTGTTTGGGAGCCTTCTTGAGAGTTGTGAAATCCAGCCATAGTTGATGCTTCCTAGCTTTGGTACTTGAAGAAAAGAAAGCTTCAAGTGCATCCCACACTTCCTGAGATGTCTTACAACTCCTAATGTGAGGCAACAAAAAATCTGAGATAGAGTTGAGGAGATAAGACCTTGCAAGTGCATCCTTGGAGCACCATGTGCTCAATCTTTCTTGCTCTTCTTGTGTTGGTTGACTTTTGTTCCTAAAACTTGGCATAACTTCATCTCCAGCCACATAACCATATAAACTTCTACCTTGGAGATAAGCTTCCATTCTTAATGACCAAGCTGAGTAATTACCTCTATCCAATTTGTCAATTGATGAAGGAAATCCATCTGCCATGTTGTCCAACCTTGCTCTGATACCACTATGAAGAGATGGATAGGTATGTGCTTGAAGATGAAGAGGTGTTGCAAAATCCTTGATCTACACCAGACAAATGAACTCTAGGAGTATATGGTGGGCCCTTTTAGCTTGCCAATGGATATGTATTAGACACCCTATGTACCTTGGAAGATCACTCTCAAAAAGATAGATCAAAACAGATAAGTTGGAGTTAGCTCAGAGGTGAAAACTTGCTATTCTTGGTTCATACACCCGTCCAGTGTTTTACATAATTCTCTGAGCACAGCAGAAATTAGCTCAATTCCTCTTGGGGAAGTCTAAGCAACTTAAAGAGATAACTTTCAAGAGTAATCTCATAAAAAATAATGAACCACACACTGAGAATGAGTTTTAACAAGTGATGACATCATCCCGATTTTCACGGGCTGCTACAGAAATAGACCAGTGAGCCGAAAAATCAACATAACTCAAAATGTAGAAATCCAATGATTATGAAAATTTGTATGGTTATACTAGACAGTAAGCTGAATCCAACAAGCTTTAAATAACTGAATTTGGATAAGTAACCACTGAGAAATGGCTCTGACAAGATGAGTGAAAAAGTCGGGTACTTGACAGAGAAGTGAAGATGAACAGACCCTGTTGACTTCAAATGAACATAACTGAATATTGCAACATCCAAATGACATGAAAATTTTTGAGCATATAGTAGACTTATAGAGCTAGCTTTATCAAGTTAAATCACTGAAAATGATGCACCAAGCTGAGAGAAAACATCTCTGCAAGCTGACTGAGAAAACTGAGAGTAATGGCAGTGAGTAGTACACTTCACAAGAACATGGAAAGATGAAACCAAATAATCATGAAAATGAAAGTATATTGCTTGTACAATACAATGACTTACTGATAAATATGTGTGCCTTGTAATCACACCTTGATATGGCATAAAGCTCAGCTCTTGGAGGTCTTCACATAGGTCTCTCTAACCACGACTAAAACTGCCATCTATTTATAGTTGAGTTTGGGAGGCTAACTTCCCTCAATCACTCTCCAATCAATCAATGATTGATTTGATTCTCTACCTACCACAAATCACAAATTCGTGGCTCCTCTTTCCATTCTTGATCAAGTGGACTCAACCACTTAAGATTCTCTTACTTTTACATTAAGTAAACTCTTCAAAAGTTACAAGAGGTAGTTCACAAGTGAACTTTACATAGTCTTCTTTTTAAAGCTTCTTCTAAGACTTTGTGAGACTCAAGCCAATACTTAGGCTTGTCATAGACTTGCTCCAACACATAAAGTCTTGTACCTCCTTAACATTCCTTGGCCTTGGCAGCTCTGCTATGGCTCGTACCTTATCTTCATCTGTTGAAATTCCGTTTTTAGAAACAAGACGACCTAAGATTTTACCTTGACACACCATGAACACACACTTTTCTGGGTTCAGACACACTCGATATTCCCTACACTTGTTGAAGATTTGTCTGAGCTCAAGGATGTGAAATCTTCTTTCTTGGGAATGAGCACATAAATCATCCACATACACTTCTAAGCTCTTTCGCAAGAACTCTTTGAAGACATGACACATGAGCCTTTGGAATGTTGCAGGTGCATTGGTGAGCCCAAATGGCATCACACGGAATGCAAAGATTCCCCACTCTGTGGCAAAAGCTGTTTTGTGTTGATCTTCTGGGGCAATGGCTACTTGATTGTAACCTGAAAATCCATCAAGGAAGCTATAAACTTCCTTGCCTGCAACACGCTCCAATAGGTGTTCCGTGATTGGAAGTGGATAACTATCTCTGATCGTAGCGACATTAACTTTTTTAAGGTTAATACACACTCGCAATTCCCGTTCTTCTTGGGCACCACTACAATGGGGGAAACCCATTCAGTATGCTCAATCTCATAGATGAATCCAGCTTCAATCAGCCTATCAATTTCTTCTTTTATTTTGGCTTCATATGTATCATTATATGTGTAGGGCTTCTGTTTGGTGGGCTTGGCATTAGCAGTCATGGGGATAGTATGAGAGAAAATTCTTGGATCTACCCCTTTCAAGTCTCTATAGTGCCATGCAAACACATCCCTATATTCCCTTAATAGAGCTACGAGCTCCATTTCTTCTCTTACACTCAGGTCATCTCCTATGTATGTGCATCTCTCTTCGTTCTCTTCAATGGTCACTACAATTTTCTTGGTCTTTTCTTTATTATCATATGATTCCCCTATGATGGCCTCTCTCTTAGGCATTCATACCAAAATTTTGCGGTGGTCAACTTCATATTTCTTGAAGTTTTCTGTTACTTCAAACATTGATTCCTCCTCTTCATGTTTCACTGCTTTTCTTTTCTTTTTCTTTTGACTGCTCTCACTTCCCTCCTTTGAATTTACCGTTTTAATACTTGTGAGAGGTTCTTCTTCTTTCTGGGTGAACACTCCTATATCTTCTAGATAGTGCTGCTATGAGTTAAAGCAACTATCCATCACGATGGAATCTATATCATCATCATTCTCTTCTTCTTCTATGACATCACTAGGGTCACATTCTTCTAGCAAGGGCTGACACATGAACACTGAAATATCATAACCCTCCTCATCACAATGAGGTGTCCATTGTTCTTCATTGACAGCAATGTCCATGGTGGCTAAGATTTATGGCCAGCCATGAGGCTCAAATTCCTCATCTGGAAAGATCAATGGTGTATAGGCTGGATCTTTAATTGGTCTATCTTCTTGAGAAGTTCCTTCTTCTCTCGCCTTCAAGCGTTTTTCCTCTACCTCTGCGACCTTGCACATCCACAAATGAGTATCTTCATGCAGCCAGGATGGGTCAGGAGAACTTCCAAAATGCACAGAGATTGAATCTTCTGTTGCTTTATGAATAGGGTTCCACTGTAGGGGTGGTATATCTCTGAAGGAGTAATCCTTCAAGTTGACCTTGGTGGTGACCCCTAAGTTTTGTAAGTACAAGGAGTTGGTTCCCCAATCCTGTACTATTTGCAATTGTCGTAGGAAGGGTCTTTCTAGGATCATCTATAGACATTATTTTTCTCAAAGTCACATATAGCAAATGTATGTTCAAACTCTACACCACAAGTGGTTAGAGTTATCCCTTCTAGCAATCCTAGAGGTCTTTCAAAATGACCGTCGGCCATTTGAAGCTTCATTCTAGTTGGTCTTAATGTGGGTTTGCCCCATTGCTTCCACAAGGAGGTGGTCGCAATAGCAACACCGGCACCTGAATCTATGATTGCATTGGTTGTGTAACCTTGGTAGGTGATTGGAAAGATAAGTGTTACCTTCTTCACCCTCACACATGTCCCCTATTTTGTCTAGAGGTATCTCCGGTACTTTTTGCTTAGAGCCTGCTTTTGGCATATTGGACTCAAGTTTTGGGACTTGATCCTTCACATTATTCCATAGCTCGGGTTTTGCTTTGAGCAGCTCTTCTACAGTGAGATGACATTGAACCTTAGTGTTCTTCACGACATCAGTGTTCCTTGGGATCACTGAGTCTTCATGTCTGACCAGTATTGTGGGAGCTCTGATCTGAAGAGATTCAGATTCCCATGGGCCTGGAAACTGAGGTAGTTCTTCTAAGGTATTAGATTCAAAATCTAATCTTTCGTCTTCTTGTTGTTCTACTTCATCTCCATAAATAGATGGAATGTCTTGGGGAAATTGATCATGAAGATCATCAATCTCACGAATAGGAGGGGAATTACCCTTCTCCTTGGTCCATTTCTCTTCTTGTATTTCCCGCAAGAACTCTTGAGAGTACTGTTGAATTGAAGGAGGTATTCAAGCATCCGTGGAATTAGGAACATAAGCTCCCATTGGTGGTGAGATTCCTCTTTCAATAACTGGTTGAGCCTGTGGAGGTAAAGAAACTTGTGGTTTGTTTACCAATTGCTCTAATCTTTCTAGTAAGCCCTAGAAATGCAAATCCGGTTTGACAGAGTTTGTCTGATTGAACTTTTGACTATTCTCAAGTATAGCTTAAGCTTGTTCTACCATTCTCATGCACATTTTCATCCGTTCAATCTCTAAATCTGCTCTAGGGTAACTCTTGTGTAGGTTTGTAGTTGTAGGCCCTTCTTGAAGTCGAGCCTGGTAAGCCTTGAACATCATGTCCAAGCCTTCTAGGGTTGGATCTGCAAGAACAGACCCTGATTGCTGTCTATTTACAATGGGTGGTGGGTTGGGATGAGGTGGAGTGGATGGAGTTTGAGCATGCGAGGGGTTTTGAGATGCAATGTCTTCTATTTTTGTTTTTGCGTCTTTCAAGCTTTCTTCTAGTTCCGACAACTTTTTATTCCACTTGCGATTGACCTTTTCTCTGGTATCCTTCCATGTTCTTGTTTTCCTCTTACTAGGCTCTCCTGATTCACCCGACTCCGATTGCTCTGCTGGTTTATCATGTTTTAAGGCTTGTGCTCTAGTGACGGCTTGTATACGAGCCACATTGCTGTAACTTGAACTTGAATCCGCCACTAAGCCTACCACATTAATGGGTGTAATCTTGGGTGCACTAGAGGGGTTTCTTGGACAATCTCTGGGGAGATGGTCTTTGCCACAATCAGGACAAAAAGCCTGTATTGTGATAGCCTGTCCTTGACTCGGAGATGGTGGGTGGGGATAATCACAAAGGAAATGGTCGCCCTGACATCTGAAACATGGTCCTCTAGGGGCTTGTGGTCTTGCTTGTCTCAATTGGGGCCTAGGGTTAGCATTTGTGTACATGACATTGGAGTATTCAGGCTCCCAATTTTGTTCCATAGGTTGTGCCTCATATTGATACGGGTAAATCTCACTATGTTCAGGTGACTCTGTGTAATAAGCATGTGGACTACCTTCATGGGAGTAGTCTGAACTATGAGCATGAGAGTCATTCTCTGAGATTAGTGGGGTCATTGGCACCAATGCTCTATTAAGGTTCTCTTCTGCCACTGCATACTTAACTGGAATTGTATTGGCAGGAGCTGGTGGTTGGTTTCCCAAGACTAGTTGTGGCCTATATGGTGCCTGATATTGCTGTTGTGGTATATAATATGGCTCTTGGTATTGGTTCTGATACCTACCTTGTGGGTAAGGTTGTTGATAATTTTGTCTAACAGCCTGCCTATTGTAGGGACAATCTTGAGCCATGTGGTTCGTGTAATTTTCTCTCAATAGTGCAATATGGAGTATTCCTTTCTCTAATGTTTTGGTTTTGCATTGGGCATACGCTAGGCATGTGGTCCCCTCCACAAGTATAACATTGGTTCAATGAGGTGACTCTTGGTAGTTGTTTATTTTGAACTCCTAGCTTCTTGGCGACTTGCTCTGCTATCTCATCTATTTCCGTGGAGATTTTCGAAGTATGACTAGTAGAACTATCAGAATCCTTATAGAGTTTGGACAATCCTCCTCACCCAAGTTATCTTCTATGTCAATGCACGTCCGCACACACTCTTCTATGGATCTAGGCTCTTTCAAGTACACATATGATCTTAACTTTGTGCTCAGTAAGCCATCTAAGAACAAAGCCACTTGTTTGGCTGGTGTGGGTAACTCTAGAGAAGGGCATCTTTCTAGGTACTGTCTGAACCTTCTACCTGCTAGTCGCACTGTTTCTTGGGGAGTCTACTTGAAACTTGAATCAAAGATGATGTGTTATGCCTTATACCACTCTTGGAAAATTCTACAATGAATTTGTCTAGCAGCTGACCTATGTCGCGATAGTTGCGACTACTCAGTGGTTGAAACCAAGCTAAGGCAGTGCCCTTAAGAGTCAAACCAAATGCCTCGTACTAGGTGAACAAATCCTCAACCTGTTCAGCTCTTAACACTTGTTTGAACTCAGCCACATGATCATAAGGATCTCCTGACCCGTCAAAATAATTCTTCATTGCCTTGATCACTTGAGTGGGTCTAAGGGTTCTTGTGTGCTCTCGGGGCCTAGGCAATGGAAAATCATGTTCATCTCTTTGTTGCCTATGTGCTTGATGTCTCTTTCTTTCAGGTCTTTCATTTTCAAATCCTGCTCTATTTCTGCCCACAGTGTGTGCAAAACTTACCTCAGGTTTCTCTCTATTTCTTTCTCTTTGGGCTTCATGAGCTTGGGATGATCCTACTCCTTGGAGGCCATGGGAAACATTGGATCTTGATGGAGGGAAAATCAATTCACTCTTCCACGTATATGCATGTCTATCATGTTCTGTTACCAAGAACACTTTCTCTGATGTGTTATCCAAGTATACAACTTTTCCTGGTATCTTTGGGTCCTTGAACTCGTAGATGATGACTATGCCCAATCGGCTAGGTTGATCTGGCTTGAATCTCCAAAAGGCTTCCTCTGTTTCTCTATTCAAGAATAGTTCTATGCTTTTGTTATCTTGAGGAATCCAATCTGGGGTGATCACTCTGGTCAAAACTGACTTGCCTCTAGGAGTCTGGGGTCCTTGTCCTACATTTCCTTGTTCTAGGTCTCCTATCTCATTCTCAGGAATGATATTTCCACACTCATCAGTCCTATCTGGTAGGTTGGTGACCACATACATGGTTCCTTCCTTATCAATGTATGAACCCTCTTCGAACTTAACCATTGGGTGTTCAAGTCCAAAGGGTTGATCTGGATTTTTGAGTTGGACCACTGATCGCCTCAAGCCATCCTCATAGATGCGAGCACATAATCGGTTGGTCCGAATATATTCCAATTGTGTTTTATAGGGTCCTTCTGGTGTTTGTAGATGGGCAGTTTCTGAGCCACCTGCAAGTTTCCCCATGCTAAAAGACATTTCTGAGTCACTTGTGTCAGAGTTTAGTACGTAAGGACAACCACTTAGTTGTTGTGCCCAAGACTTAGCTGTATGGTTGACACTGGACTGAGAAGATCTAATGCTTTGTCTATCCTTGCCTACGTGTCTACCAGATGAAAGATGGTATGAAAATGGTGAAAATGCACTTAAAAACAAGAAATTTCTATGAAGAAGAATATGGAAGAAGGTGGAGATGATGATGATGATGAAGATGAAGAAGAAAAATCCAAAAATGAACAAAAATGATAGTTTTTTTACCTTCCAACGTCGCAAATCTACAATCTTACCATCACAATGCTCGTCCTCGAAGCTCTCTCCCCGACAACGGCGCCAAAATTTGGTGTAGCTCAAGCGTAAGCACCACCTCCTTTATTTGTCAATCCGCGGAGACGTGAGGACCGGTATGAAGACCACGAGCAAGTGAAGGCACAAGTGCGTGAGTGAAAGCACACAAACATGACCACGCGCACAAGGTAAGATCAAAGAGAGGAACAATGGAAAGCTTCGATTGCAAAAGAGTTCTCTTACAAAAGCTCTATTCTCTAACAAGCTAACCTCAAAAATGAGCTCTCTAGCTCTTTTTATAGTTTTTTGACTAGTTTTGGCCTTGTCCAGTATAGTGTCCGGCCTAGTTAAAAATTAGGTTCCAAGGCTTATTTGAGGGCTCAAACGAAGTCAAAAAATTATGAAAATTGGTAGGATGATATTTCTAATACTCCTCAAGCTCAAGGACTCCTTGGCTTGAACAAAATGGAGTTACAAAAATAGAAAATGGTATTTACAATGGTTTTTAGTGATGAAAATCACTATTATTGTAGGGGATTTCTTCTGAAAATTTGACATACACTTCTTGGAGCTGCCTACTTGCTCCCTTTCTTGTGTGTCCACTTCTTTGATGTGCTTCCATGCTTTGTCCTTGACCTTGAGCTTCAACAACACCAGATAGAGAATGTTTCTCTATTTATGCAACAAACTCTCTTGGTATTGTGAGACTTGATGACTCTTACCAGTGTGAAGTTGTCAAGATTAGAGATGTGCTTGTGTAGTTCATTGATGGTTCAAATTTACTATGCATAATGTACACCATGTACCTCAATTATCACATCGTTTGATGCCACTTGGTCAACTTGGTGACCTTGGTGACAAGGTGGTTTTCTATTTTCAGTCCTTTTGCATATCAAAGGTCAATATGGTTATTGCAAAAGGAAGCAAAGTTGGCTCACTTTATCCTTTATTTGTATCATAAAAAGAACACTTGTTAGTTGTTACTGAACAGCCTATGGCTTGTATTTCACATGGCTGTTCAGGCCACATATCTCATAGTGAAATGGAAATCTTTTTCGTTTTGGCTACTTACTTGTGTTATCTTTCTCTGATTTTTCATTTTTTAAGCAATATCAATATGGAAAGCAAACTAAGAATTTGTATAAGATGGACATTGAATCTTCAATTCATCCTTTAGATATTGTTCATATAGATGTGTGTGGTCCTATGCCTACAAGGTCATTAGGTGGTTGTTAGGCCGCTGGAATATAATTGTAATTATCAAAAAAATGTAACTGGAAAGGAGGCACATCGAAAGGATGTAGAGTAACACTTGTATCTTTTTGGATAATGAAAAAGTGCAGAAGTAGATGTGCAGGGAGCAAGATGCCGGACTATGGGTCTATGCGGTGTGCCTATGGGTCGCTTTAGCGCAAGTTTTATTTAAAACTTGTGTATTGACTTTCTATTGTGCTGTGTATTTAAGTTATTTCGGTGATCTTGTCTGTATGATACTTTGTTGATGAAGATATGAATCTGATTGTGGTTGTGTGTAATTTGTCGATGGAGAGTCAATGTTATTTTGCATTAATGAATATCATAACTTTATCACGATGTATGTTGTTAGGAAGTCTGGTGGTGAAATTGTTTAATTGCAAGTTTGTTGGTGGAGAGTCAAAGTAAAGTGATGAGTAAAATCTGCGCAATGAATGTTTTGTTTGGGAAAATAATCATAGGGCCTCTATAATACAGACCCCTCACCATCCCAGGAACCCTATAATTGGTTGATTCTCGATAGTCGTTAACATTGGCACCAACCATGGGGCATGGAATAGCCAGCTTGAGGGCAGATTAAGGTTGGATGAAAGAAAGAATTCTATGATATATGCATGTAACATGTTCCGATGAATCTTATCCGAAGTACCGAAGTGATCAGCATCTTTGGAAAGTTACTAGCACGTTGGGAACACCCTCCGGTGGTAGTGGTGAAGGACAATCATCTAAAGGAAAGCATGATACATGGACTAGTGGAGTGGCACCACAACATTTTCTTATCCAAGGATTACAGAGTATACCAGAATTACAACCCGTTCAATTTGTTGAAAGTGTGGTCAATGGAGAAGGTGCTAATTTTGGTGATAGCCTGGTGAATTCCAATGAAAACCCAACTTTTAGTTCTGATTCTGGTGGTACTAGTACATTTGTGGGTGAAAGTTCTGGTCAAAAGTCCATCTCAGTCATAAAATACGATGAATGGAAGTTGAATTCAGACGTATGTGATCGATTCCGTGATACCATACGTCCAGAGATTTTGCAAAGCGACGACACAACACAACAGCAATCAGAATCAAATTGTTCAAGTAATTCTGAATTGATACTTCCTCTTGATTTAGATGATGAGTAGTACATAGCAACAACATCAACAACAACAACAATAGTATCAGCAACAACAATAGCAGCAGTAGGTCATACGCCTACAATCAATACCTGTCGGAGTCACATATACTAAATTTGGTGGATTTCCAAGTGATGATCCTGATGCTCATGTCCGTACTTTCGAAATTAATTATGATGTACTAAACTATCCAGTGGATCCGACATATAAGGCTATAGTGTTTCAATCCACTCTTCTTAATGAAGTTGCTCGTTGGTTAACCGAATATGATATTAATCATTTCGGTGAATACGACGATGTTAAGAATGCCTTCTTACAACATTTTCGATTAAAGAAAAATGCAGCAAAAATCTTTGATTACTTACAAAACAATAGACAAAAACCACATCAGAGTATGCAACTTTATTTCGTACTCATCTATGGTAGCTACCTCCAGTGCATGCTAATCTATCGGATGATGTGATTACTCAATGGTTTATTAATGGACTAAACCCCACAACTCAAACAAGTTATGATCATTCAATGTCTGGGTGGTATGACATTGGATGCAGTCATTGCTATGGCATTACAGTTGGAACATAAGGTTGTTGGTTTTACCAAAGATCTGGATTGGTTAAAAGCCTCCAAGATGATCCATTGAAACAAATATATTGCACCAAATGTAAGAACTCGGGCCATACTACTTCAGCTTGTGCACTAAATCAAATGTACTTTGCTATTTGTAATATGGCGAGTCATTCTATCAAAACTTGTCCATATAATGCAAAAGTGCATACCATACCAACCGCAAATGCCATAATACAGGAGCAAGGACAACCGTCCACCTACTACATACCACCACATTTGAGAAATACATCTTATAAAACTTACAAGAATTACAGAGGACCACGACCAAACAATTTTGGACAGCGTCGTTGGAATTCGGGACAAATCGGTGAAAGTACATCTCTCCAACCACCAAGATGCCATTTTTGTCGAGAAATTGGACATATCCAAAGATATTGTAAAGAAGCATCTGAATATGATAAGCAAAGAAAAGAACGATAACATCCAATGGCAAATGTGGTATACATTTCAGCAGTAGATACACAAGCGACCGCAGTTCAAACATGGTCTGGTAAAGAGTTGCACCCAGTTGCTGAGATTTTTGAATCGGGAATTTGAGAACAACGAGCAATTCAAGAACCAACTATCTTTCCTGATCTGGTACGAATGGTCGAGTAGACAGTACAGAATATTCTACCGAAAGAGACGGACCCAATCCAAATACAGTCGGAGGACACACTGGACTTGATATCTGGCACGTAGAATTTTGATTCTATGTGGAATATTTTATCAAAAGCATCTATTAATATCCCGTTGGGGCAACTTTTATCATTGATCGCTAGTATTTGACAACAATTTTAGCAACAAATTAGTCCACGGCCTTCGTGCACACCTTCGACAGCAACCATCAGCCCAAAAACTGATTCTACGATGGATCATGCTACTCTGTTAAACGATAATACTTTCTATCCAACTTTCAGAAGAGTATTATCGGGTCCTCGGGTTCTTGGGAGTGGTAGGGGTCTGTTAAACAGAGGCCCTGTACTATTTTCCCAATTTTCCACGCACTCATAAATACTCCATCACGTCTTAGCACAGTGGTTGATTCTGACTATTGACAACTGTTCGGCACGGTGAATATTAGGACTTTTGGACTGAATCTGCTATAGTAATGGAGCAGAGGTCCTGTTCTGACTTATAACTAATAGCATACTCACTTTTCATTAATTGAATACTACTCAATATGCTGATTCCATGTGATAGGTAGGTATACCGAACACAGACAACTATAATCGAGATTACGCCAAACTTATCGTATACCGACTCAAGTCACAAGTTCCTACCACAAATTTGATAGTCTTACCAATGCTTCTGCTCACGTACAGATCTTTACCGATACAAGTTCTCCCTAAGATAGGAATTCTTAGTGAACGAAGACTAATTGTATCGAATCTGGTCACTTAACCAAAAAAATACTAAAACGCAAATGATTCACTTCAATCTTACACAGTCTCTCGCATGATGACAAACCACACTATTTCATGATGGAAAAGATACAGAACCGTATATAACTAATCACCAAACAGACTCACAACACAAGACTACCGAATGGAAATCGGCACGACAAGGAGAATAGCAGAATAGTTAGATGCGAATAGAATAGAACAGAACTCCATGTGCTCATCAATAACCCATACATAGTCTCAAATATGATGCTCGCAATTTCCCAAATTGGATCAATATAACAGACAGACAGAACACAATACTATACTTGCAAATACCAAACACCTCGGTTCGAGACGTGACCAACCCACTCGCTACAATGCCCAACAGAACAGAGGCTCTTTTTGAAAAAACTACCACTAATCTTTACCGCTTTCCTTTGTGCGCTTTAAATAGAAGTCTGCTACAATGTTTCCGCGAATCCACTTTTTACGGCACCTATCCGGGTTCATCCGTCCTGGTTCGGCGGCCCTCTAACACCTGGCACGCACGGTGGACTCGAACCCGCAGGTTCAGTACTGTTGGCAACATCCTTTTGCACTGCCTGTCGATCCATGTCAGGGTTTGACTCCCCAATCCTTTCTGACCGCACTTGTTCTAGTGGCGGAACAAGTATAGCTAGCCATCTCCTTCGAAAAAGTGTCCAGCTATTTTGAACATGGCTATCCAACTTTTGTTTTAATAAATCTATGTCCACATTTGTCATCAATGTGGCATTTAGTTCTACACCCTCATCCTTTAATATCTGCTTTTCGAACTCCTGCAATACTTGTATCCTTGACTGCAAAATTTCATTTTCGGCTTGCAGGTGAGCATTCAGGGTAGAAAAACTAGACATTTTGGTTTGAATTTGTGTTTGGATAGTTTGCTGCCACTGATTAAAGTCTTGGACACACTTTTTTGCGGTGATCAATTCTGCCATAAGATGCTGGTTGTTTTTCTGTAACACCTGTATTAACGCTTCTTTATCATCCAATTCTTTTTTCATCTGTGTCATTACTGAATTGGACTTAGTCATCGTGGCCAATAATAACTCGTTTTTGTGCTGAATCGCTTGTTCTTGTTGCCGTAAATATTGAGAAACCTCTTGGAGTTGGTTTTGCATCCTTATGGCAAAATCAGGTTGGGGGTCATCCGGTGCTTGCTCTGGACTGGCAGTTGGCAAGTTGTCTGTCATTCGTCTTCTAATGGACAGCCGAAACGGCGTCCCTACTGTCTGATTCTGTGCGCTGTTACCTGTGTGGAATAAAGATGCAGACGAGGTGGAGGGTTGGACTGCTTCCGCAGGCTCTGTGTGGTATTCTGAATTTATTTGATCATGTTCACCGGGATAAAAAGGGGGGGACCAGTGTAACTGCTTATCCTTTACAGATTGGACAAAATTAAATATAGCAGCTAAATAGGCTGCTAGTCTGCTATTGGTGTGGGATCTTCTCTTATCCCCAACAATGATTTGTGCGTAGAGGTGGTCATAGAGCCAATGTGTCCAGCTAACCGGGCCTCCTTCTTCGGCATGCAATAGGGGGGAAAAATTTTCTTTCGACATTAAGTCGAATTTTACTAGCAAACAAAGCTTTTCTAAATACCATTTAAATTGTTCTCGTCGGTGATAGGTGGCGTTTTTCAACATGTAATACCGTCGGGGGCCTTCACAGTCGCCAAATTCCTTCTTCAGGTCCTCATTTGAACATTTAAGATATCGGGCACCATCATAGAGTGGTAGTTTAAATACGGCTGAGACGAGCTGGGGCGAAAATCGTACCTGATTGAGAATGAAGCCGCTGGTTTGTCGCATGCTATGTAATTGGTCCTCTGCATCGTCATTAGCAATCCACTGTTTCCACGGTAATTGGGCAAACTGGAGGAGCCCTATCTTCTGTAGCCAATCTTCATTCTTTTGCGATTTGATGTCGAGCTCGATTTTAAATTCAGTGGAGAATTTATGCTGAGTCTTTTCTGATGCAGAAGTTACTGCGTCATCTGCTTCATCTTGTAGGGTGGTATCTGTTGTTGTTACCACATAGGTCTGCGTATGGGCACGCTTTCTGAATTGCCAGCGGAGAATATCAGATTCTGACATGCTTGGTTAAGGTTTGCTGAGAAAAATATGCTAAAAGTTGCTAACAGGTGCTGAATCTTGAAGAATGCTAATTTAGAAAGCTAAACTCTGTAAACGCATTTTATAAACACCGGTGGTTGAACGGCCATTTGCTCTATTGATTGTATGTCAGTAGGACATGACTCTTCCCTCCCTTGATAATATTTATATCCGAGTAAAAATCATTATGCCGCATGTTACATTGTCGATTGGTGCTAGACTGAACAAGACTTTTCATGTGCGAAAATGTCAGAAAACCACAATTTGATTATCATATTCATACATTATGAATTTGGATGGGCGAATATACTCATTCGTCGATGAGACCTTCGAGATACATACTCCTAGCCGATCTAAATGTTCGAGCTATCTTTTTCTTAAGAGTTTCTAATACATTTTTCAAGGTGTCGGGTTCTAATAATTGGGCATCTGTGCGCACCGAACTGAGCACAATAGCTTCCGAAAGTAAATTTTCAGCCTCGGTTTGTAAGAATGCTTCCTGTAAATAAAATTCATTGGCCAATGCTGCATCTCTGGCTGTCTTCATGTCTGTTACTTGTTGCTGCATTCGATGGATGTAATCATTTTGGTTGCGTACTTGATTGTCGAGCCTTTCTAACTGTTGGTTGAGGAACTGGATCGTTTTATGATATGCATCTCTTTCCCTTTTCGTATCTGCTAATCTTTTCTGTTTCTGAGGCTCTTCAACGAGATACTTATGCAGTATGTCGTTAACTGTTGATAAACTGTCTTTTGTAGTATTCAACTCGAATTCTTTTTGCTTTAGTTCTCTTTGCTGTTTTTGGTTTTGTTGATCTTTTTGGGCCAGCTGTAATCTAGTTTCTTCCAGTAAGTTGTCTAATGCTACTCTAACATCTTCTGCATCTTTGAAGTTTTGTGTTAACTTATTGATTTCTGCATTGGCTATTATCAACAATTCTTTTTTATTGTTCATTGTCTTCTGAGCTTCATCCCGTTGTTTTGTTATGTCTTCTTGGTCACTGAGTCGTTCTTGCAGCTGCTTCACCTGTTCGTGTAGGGCCTGATTTTCTGCCTTTACTATGTATAATTCTTCTTGAAGAGGAGTAATATCGGCTTCCAGTAATTCTACTTTATGCTGCAACTCCTTGTAGATATTGTCTGTATCAGCTCTTATCTGAGCAGGTAATTGCTGGGAGAGATTAATAAGAAACTGTCCGATCGATGCTAATTCAGAAAATACCTGAACAGATTGTGTTTGCAGAAATTGTCGTGGTTGGGCAAACGTATCGGTGAGTAATTGTTGAGAATTCGGTGGCGAGTAGTTAGGGGAAGATGATGATGAATCGTTGGGGTGATCTTGGATGGGATGTACTTCATTTGCCGGTGGTAAAATGGGACGAGCTGCGTTAGAGCTTGTTACCTTATTTGTATCCTGTTGTTCATTCGCTGCGGTGCCGGCATCTGTTGCTTCTGCTGCCTTCAGGAGCTTATCCAGTGCATCATTAGTAGGTTGTTGTTCATGGATTTGTTGGTTCTCTTGATGCTGCTGCTGACAGACTTTATCAGTTGAAATTGCTTCGGTTTCAGTTTGCTCCTGTGTTTGTTGGTGCTCAGACGCTAATGAATACGCTGATGATTCCTGGTGCATAGACGTATTTGTATCATGGAACCTCTCTTCATCTTGATACTTGGCCTCTGTTTCTACTTCCTGGTCTTGCTGATCAGCTTCATTCTCTACTGCCTTGTCTTGTTTACTGGCTTTCCCTTCTTTATTTTCGTGTTGTTGTTCTGTGTCGTGTTGTACTTCTTGCTGTTGTTCGGCTTCCTTTTGTATTGCTTCACCTGGATGCTCATCGACCTCCTGTTGTACTTCTTCGTCTTGTCCGACTGAACCTGCAATCTTACTTTCAGAAGAACTGATTCTGATTCGTTTACTTCTGAATAACTGATAATCTCTTCTTCATCTTCTTCATCTTCATCTAAAGGTTGCGCTGATTCTTCAATCTGCAGTACTGGTCCTCTTGGTGGTGGTTGTGCTTGCATTATAGTTGGAAACAGAAATGACAGAATGTGCGGAAGTCGAGACCTAGGAGTTTTGCCTTTGCTAACTTGCTTCATGATTGAAACGCACTCCTTATGAATACGTTGAAAGAAAAACGACACGAAGTTAACAGGTTCTCGGGCAGCTATATCGATGGCAAAATAAAATGGTCGAGAGATACCATAAGTTCGTTTCTGGAAATTGAGTATAGCAACTAGGAATTGTAATGCAGTTCTTTCGGGTTCTGGTCGGCAGAGAATGGCGTATTCATTAGATGAATAACGAGGGAACAATTCTGCCATTCGGGTTATAGAAATCATGGAGAGATTCTCGCGGCCTTGTGGAGTCAAATGGTATACTTCAGCAAAAGCTTGGAATGTGATTACAGTTCTGGAAGGTAAGGAGAGGAAAACCCATTGTTTTTCGGTGGGAGATACTCGAGCGATGGCAGAAATGATCTGTGCGAAGAAGGGGTGAGCTTCTACTGAGTGCCAGGGCAGCTCGGCGAAACTACCCAATCCTCGTACAGTCAGGTAATTTCCTACTTCAGCAGGGATACCAGCAGCAAAAGCTATATAGTTTGCTAAGGATTCCATTGCGCACAGATACAAGACACAAAACACGAGTATTCAGAAAATACAGCCGTGATCGCAAGATACTATATTACATATCCGGCGAGTTTAAGTGAGTTATATAAGAAATTTATACAAAGAATATTTTAAACGGTACTAATTACACAAAACGGGCAGTAATGTCTATATCTGGTGTGCATGCATGCAAAGAGAGAAAAAGGAGCGGGCGGCTTGGCATAAATAGATATTAAAATACAGCGATTACACTTACTTTATTGATTATACTAAATTAAAACAAAAAGGAACTAAAAGACAGAAAGAAAATTAAGAACTTGCGGTACCCTGTGTACCCTTGTTATCGCAGCTATGACGTTACTTGATACGGCCGTAGCTTAGAACCGTTTATCACTTTTGGAAGTGGTTGTCCAGTCAATGTAGTCAATCGAAAAGTAGCCGGACCAACTTGTTCTGAAATCTTGAATGGACCGAACCAACGTAACTTGAATTTTCCTGCTGATCTGTTGGACTTCGCATTGTAAAAAAAGAACAAGCTGTCCTACCGAAAATACTGGAGTCTTTAAATTACGGTCATGTGTCCTGGCCTGTCTTAGTTGGATTTCTTTCATAGTTAAGAAACTGAGCCATTGGTGCTCATCTAATTCTCTAAGTGTTTCCAACCGAAATATCAATGACTCTTCAGGTAGAAGCTTCTGAGAAATTGCTACTCTTAAACTTGGTATTACAATTTCCATCGGGGCTATTGCTTCTAGTCCATAGGCTAATTTGAATGGTGTCAAGCCGGTGGTTACCTTATATGTTGTGCGATAGGCCCATAAGACTGCAGGTAGCAACTGATCCCATCTTTCCGGTGTTTCTCTAGTCAATTTCTGAAGCATGTTCAGCAAAGATTTGTTGGTACTTTCTGCCAATCCATTTGCACGAGGATAATATGGTGAGCTGAATTTATGACTGATCTGGAACGACTGTGTTAATGCTTTCATCAAATTGTTCATAAAATGGGTGCCCTGATCTGAAACAAGCTCTAGTGGCAATCCAAATCTTGGAAAAACATCTGATAATAGACATTTTGCTACTTCAGCTGCTGTAGCCGAACGTAAAGGCCATGCTTCTGCCCACCTGGTTGCGTAGTTTGTGCAAGTCAATATATACCGGTTATTACTGAATACCGCAGGAGGTGTGATTGGACCAATAAAATCTAGACCCCACTTTTGAAATGGTTCTAAAGGGAGTACTGGATGAAGTGGAAAGTAATGGCGTTGTAGTGGTTGTCCAGTTCTTTGACAGCTATCACAAGTTTTGATAAATTCCAATACATCTTTGTACATAGTTGGCCACCAAAGTCCACTTTGCAGAATTTTTCGGTGAGTAAGATCTGCTGCAAAATGTCCTCCTGTTGGACTTGAGTGAGCCAGATTGATGACTGAGTTTACTTCATGTGTAGGGATACATCGGAGTAAGGTTCCTGTATGATCTGCATAATAAAGTTCTCCAGCAACTAACCGGAATCTTCGACTAAAAACTGCAATTTTTCGGCGTGTAGCTTTAGGGACTTCAGAAGGTAGACATCCATCCGAAAGGAAGGTCAATAACTGATCATAATACGTAGTTGGTACTGGTTGGTTCGACAATTCCTCAGTAGTTGGTTCTGAAGTATAGATGGCTGGCGTTGTATCATTTATGCCGACTGGAGGTTCACCTGAATCTAAGCGTGACAAAAAGTCTGCTAAAGCATGTGAACTACCTGGCCGATGAATGACATCATAGTCGAATTCCTGCAATAGTAGGACCCATCGTGCTAGGCGGCCACCTATATGTTGCTGTCGAACCAAGTAAACAAGTGCAGCGTGATCGACATGAAATGTAAATTTTCGGCCCAGCAAGTAATGTCTGAATTTTTTTACCGAATACACTAGTCCTAAGCATTCCCTCTCTGTTACCGAATAGTTCTTCTCTGCAGGTGCTAATCTTCTGCTAGCATAGTATACTGGTCTAAACCATTTATCGGTTTGTTGCATCAGTACACTTCCTATTGCTATATCAGATGCATCAACGAATACGTGAAATGGGTGATCCCAATCTGGGGGCTGTAAAATGGGGACCTGTGTTAATAAGTGTTTCAGTCGATCAAATGCTATCTGACATTCCTGAGTCCATTTGAATTGCCGTGGATTCTTAGAAATTAATTTGTTCAGTGGTATTGCCACATGCGCAAGCCACCGTAAATGTCTTCCATGCCATCTCACTTGACCCATAAACCGCATTACTTCTTTAGGTGTATTAGGCACCGGAGCTTCTAATACTGCTGAAATTTTATCAGGATCGACTTGAATACCCTGTCCCGATATGATGTGACCAAGTAACTTACCACATGAAACCGCAAACACAGATTTGTTTGGGTTTAAACACAATCTATATTCTCTACATTTCTGAAAGCAACATCGTAAATGTACCAGATGTGCGATCGTCTTACCAAAAATTGAAAAATCGTCAAGGTATACTTGCATAAATGAGGTGAGATAAGGAGAAAATATCTCCTGCATACATCTTTGAAATGTGCTTTGTGCATTCCTCAATCCAAACCACATTACTGTACAAGCAAAGACACCCCAATTTGTAATAAATGCAGTTTTTGGTATATCCTCTTCAGCCATTCTTACTTGGTTATATCCACTGTATCCATCTAGAAATGAATACATCTCATGACCTGCTACTTTGTCAAGCATAGTATCTAAAAAGGGAATCGGAAAAGGATCCGGTACTGTTGCAGCATTTAATTTCCGATAGTCTACGCAGATTCTCAATTGCTTGTTTTTCTTCAGTACAATCACAATCGGTGAAATCCATTCCGCATGTTCTATTGGTACTATGAATCCAACTTTTAATAACCTATCAAGTTCAGCCTTTACCTGTGATGCATAATGTGGGTTCATCCGGTAACTGGTTTGCTTTATCGGTTTCGCTTCTGGTTTTAGCATAACTCTGTGTTGATAAATACGAGGATCCAAGCCCTTCATGTCTTTGTAATCCCATGCAAAGACGTCAGTAAATTCTTGGAGTAACTGAATTAAATCTGCTTGAAATGGTTCCGGTAAGTTTTGCTTTATCTTTACAGGACGAGGGTGATCTTCATCTCCAAGATTATAAGTAATTAACTGGTCTTCTGGAACATAAAATTGTTGATATTTCTCTGTATTAGCTGATGGTTCGAGAAGTTGTTGTAGTTCATTATCGTGAATCGAAATGGTATCTTCCTCCTTAGTTTCTTCGGCAATGGGTATTACTGTACATACTGAAGTATTCCAGGTATCTACAACAGACTGTAGATCAATAGTTCCTAATGTCATTAAATCAACATTATTCTTCAGAAATTCTTCTTCTTCGTCATCAGACAACCCATCTAACATATGGACTGGTTCGGCAAAATATGGTCGAGCATGTAACTCACAGGGTTGTATCGCATCTAACTTTACAACACATTTGCGATTTTTATCTTTGAACGTAAGTTCCTGGGCTGACCAGTCTTGAATTACCTTGGCTTGTTTCAACCAAGGACGGCCGAAAAGTAAATTGTAATCTAGGGTGGATTCCGGTAATTCTAGAACAACAAAGGTCATCTTGAATGTTGTGTCTTGCAAAGTTATGGGAATATCTCGGACAAGTCCTACTGGATGGACTCTAGATTGATCAGCCATCCTAACAAAGAATTGAACTGGTTCTATCTTAGTCCATCCTAACTTCTTACAAAGTGACGCAGTGGCAATATTCACGCCAGACCCCCCATCAATTAAAACTTGTGTGATTTGATGTTTATTAAACCATACCGTAATCAGAGGAACTGAGTGATCTACCATAGAGTCTGGCTCTGGTTGTACTGTTGCGGTAGCCGGAATGCAAGCAGATTTTGTAGTAAACTCCTATTGAAATTGTTGGCGTATTCCTGGTACTAATGCCAGTAATTGCCCGAAAGGCAGTGTGATGGATGCTTTTGACAATATATCCCATGTTGGTTGCAATTGATTTGCATTTTCCTTAACTGTTGAAGATGAAGCTTGGTCTGAAGATGGTAATTCTATTGCTGATGATGTACCTGCTTCTGTATTATCAGCACGAGCTTGTGTCGTATCCTGGGACTGGATTACTGGAGTAGGTTCTGGAAAAACAGGTGGTTCTACGGTAGTCCATTGACTAGCTTTATTATACATTCTGTGTTGTTCACGTATCCCTGGTTCAAATAATTCTACTGCTGGTTGCAATTGTTTACCGGAACGAGTTTGAACTGCTGCTGCCTGCGTCTCTACAGGTGTGATTGTTACCACATTGGCCATTGGGTTTTGACGTTCCTTTTTCCTCTGGTCATATTCCGCTGCATCTCTACAGAATCTTCTAATATGGCCCAATTGTCCACAGAAATGACATCGTGGTGGTGGTAAATTATGATTTTCCAGTGGTGGTCCATTCTGCCAGCGCGGTGTATTGTAGTTATTATTCCTCTGTCCTCGATAATGTCGATGACCTTGTTGTTGATTGTTTCTCAAATGTGGGGGTACATATTGATTGGCTAGCTGCCCTTGTTCCTGAATAATTGCATTAACTGTTGCTGTTCCTTGTCTTCTGGCATTGTATACACAATTCTCAGTGGTATGTCCAACAATGTTACAGATGGCGCAATAGGTCTGATTTAACGCACACTGGGCACTAGTATGTCCTGAATTCTTGCAGGTGGTGCAATATACTTGCTTAGTTATATCTTCAGCCACATGTTTGTTTGTTTTTATCCATTCCAAATCCTCTGAAAATCCACCAACTTTGTTTTCCAGCTGAAGGGTCATTGCGATCACTGCATCGAGGGTCATGGCTCCTACACATCTTATAATCATGATTTGCCTAAGTTGAGGAAGTAAGCCATTGATAAACCACTGTGTAATAACATCGTCTGGTAAATTAGCATGAGCCTGGGGTAACTGTCTTAAATGTGTTCTGAAAAGGGTAGCATACTCTTGTACAGTTTGATTTGGTTTCTGTCTGTTGTTCTGTAGATACTCAAAGATCTCTGCAGGATTCTTTTTTAGCCTGAATCGCTGCAAAAAAGTGTCTCGTACTGCTTCATAAGTACCGAAATGATTAATATTGTATTCAGTAAGCCACCTTGCTGCTTCATTCACAAGTGTAGATTGAAAAACAAACGCTTTGTAGGCCGGGTCCGGTGGATGGTTGAGGACAGCGTAACTGATTTTAAAGGTGCGTACGTGAGCATCTGGATCATCTCCTGGAAATCCACTAAACTTCGTGTATGTTACTCCCGTTGGAGCCGATCTGGGTTGACCTAACTGTCGTTGCGGTTGTTCGTTCATCGTGAGTGTATTATACCCTCCTTCTGTATTTCTGTTTTGAGTTTCTGAACTACCGGAATTTGTTTCACCAAATGGCACACTTTCCGGTGCAATTAGCTTACTTACTATATTGCGAATTTCTGTTTCAAATAGTCTTCCTTCCTCCTTGATATCTAGATTAGGAGGACTTGCTTCCAAATGTTGTAGTTGAGCAGAAGATTCAGCCGAAACTGCTGAATCGTCACCGCAAAACTGTGATTTTCTTACCGAAATTCCACCGGAAGGATTTGAAATTGTGACTGGATACGATGTTGATTCGCCTGTGTTAATTTCCTTCCCTAAAGTGTTTCTAATCGTATCTGAATCTATTCCGAAAACTTTTAGACTAGATTCCAACTGCGTCTTGGTAGATTCCAAAATTGCTGTATTTTCAACAGTCTGCACCGTAGTGATACCAGACAGTTCTAGAGATGTACTACGTTCTACCGTAATTTCATCGGAATCAGTTTTATCGTTCGTCACTTTTTCGACAACTGGGTCAGGTCTAATTGCACTAGTACCTCCCAGAGTTGTTCTTAATACCCCTAACTGGTGATTCTTGGGATACTTTTCACCTGATCGAGTAATCGGCATGTAGCATTTCCGTACTGATCATATAGTATTACGAACAGAACAGTCTTGCAACAATCTGATTCTGTTGCTACTGTCCTTCCAACAAAATTTAATTCGATCAAAATACCAGGCAATCTTTATGCCACATCCCCAGTAGGATCGCCAATGTTAAACGATAATACTTTCTATCCAACTTTCAGAAGAGTATTATCGGGTCCTCGGGTTCTTGGGAGTGGTAGGGGTCTGTTAAACAGAGGCCCTGTACTATTTTCCCAATTTTCCCCGCACTCATAAATACTCCATCACGTCTTAGCACAGTGGTTGATTCTGACTACTGACAACTGTTCGGCACGGTGAATATTAGGACTTTTGGACTGAATCTGCTATAGTAATGGAGCAGAGGTCCTGTTCTGACTTATAACTAATAGCATTCTCACTTTTCATTAATTGAATACTACTCAATATGCTGATTCCATGTGATAGGTAGGTATACCGAACACAGACAACTATAATCGAGATTACGCCAAACTTATCGTATACCGACTCAAGTCACAAGTTCCTACCACAAATTTGATAGTCTTACCAATGCTTCTGCTCACGTACAGATCTTTACCGATACAAGTTCTCCCTAAGATAGGAATTCTTAGTGAACGCAGACTAATTGTATCGAATCTTGTCACTTAACCAAAAAAATACTAAAACGCAAATGATTCACTTCAATCTTACACAGTCTCTCGCATGATGACAAACCACACTATTTCATGACGGAAAAGATACAGAACCGTATATAACTAATCACCAAACAGACTCACAACACAAGACTACCGAATGGAAATCGGCACGACAAGGAGAATAGCAGAATAGTTAGATGCGAATAGAATAGAACAGAACTCCATGTGCTCATCAATAACCCATACATAGTCTCAAATATGATGCTCGCAATTTCCCAAATTGGATCAATATAACAGACAGACAGAACACAATACTATACTTGCAAATTCCAAACACCTCGGTTCGAGACGTGACCAACCCACTCGCTACAATGCCCAACAGAACAGAGGCTCTTTTTGAAAAAACTACCACTTATCTTTACCGCTTTCCTTTGTGCGCTTTAAATAGAAGTCTGCTACAATGTTTCCGCGAATCCACTTTTTACGGCACCTATCCGGGTTCATCCGTCCTGGTTCGGCGGCCCTCTAACATACTCCTTTAATCACGGTATGGTATAACAACCACAACATTTCACAAGTATTAGTTGATGGAGGCCCAGGGGTTAATATTGCTACAGTTTCACTCTGTAAGAAGTTAGGATGGACTTAGATTGAACCTGTTCAGTTCTATGTAAGAATGGCTGATCAATCTCGGGTACATCCAGTGGGTTTGGTGCGTGATATACCCATTACGTTACATGGAGCAGTGTTTCAAAATGACTTTTGTTGTCTTGGAATTACCAAAATCTAGCTTGGATTACAACTTATTATTTGGAAGGCCTTGGTTGAAGCAGGTAAAAGTGTTATAGGATTGGTCTGCACATGAACTTATTTTTAAAAGAAATCACCGGAAATATGTTGTACCCTTGGATGATATGAGGCCTTGAGACTTACATGCACGACCTTACATGGCAGAACCCGTGCATATATTGGATGGACTTTTGGATGATGATGAAGAAGCTTTTCTAAATGCTAACCAGGATTTGTTAGCACTAGGTACAATTGATTTACAAGCCATAATGGATAATTGGTCTCTCACTGCTTGTACGGTAGTCCCTCTCACTGAAGATGTGGAACTAGTTACAAATCAGGTTTTGGATGCCACTGATCTTCAACACTTACTCCCCCCACCTGAGGATATCTCCATGCCCTGACAGTTTTATGTAAGAATGTGACTTGGGATTAAGTACCTTTGCCAAAGGGTAGGAAAGCTTTACCATGCAAATGGGCATATAAGTCGAAATTCATTAGTGCTTCTCCAAAGTATAAAGCATGAATTCCTGCAAAGGGTTTTAAGCAATGACGTGGTGTTGATTTCAAGGAAATCTTCTGTCTAATAGTCAACATGACTACAATATGCATGTTGTTTGGATTCATTGCAATGGAGGACTTAGACCTAGTCCAAATGGATGTGAAA
This sequence comes from Ceratopteris richardii, assembly GCA_020310875.1. Lineage (NCBI taxonomy): Eukaryota > Viridiplantae > Streptophyta > Polypodiopsida > Polypodiales > Pteridaceae > Ceratopteris > Ceratopteris richardii. The sequence continues at coordinate 126,145,700 of CM035434.1, read as the reverse complement.
ATTGCTTTCTTGCATGGAGATCTTACAGACAAGATCTATATGGAACAACCAGAGGATTATGTAGTTCTTGGAAAAGAAAGTCTAGTTTATAAGCTAAAGAAGAGCTTATATGGACTTAAACAATACCCTAGGCAATGGTACCAAAATTTTGACACTTTTATGAAATCTCGAGGCTATTAGCAATGAGTATCATTGTCTCTACACAAAGAGATACTTAGAAGGCAGGTTGATATGCTTGATACTTTATGTCGATGATATGTTGATTGTTGGGAAGTCCTATGATGAGATCAAAGAGAAGTTGAATGAGAAATTTGATATCAAGGATTTGCGCCAAACATATTCTTGGCATGTGCATTACTCATGAAAGGAGTAAAAGAAGCATATACTTGTCTCAAAGTGAGTACATATCCAAAGTATTTCACATGTTCAATATGTAGGGTGGCATGGCATTGAATACACCTTTACCTACATATGTGAAATTGAGCAAAGATGATTACTCATAATTAGATGAGGAAAAGGAATTCATGACCAAAGTTCCTTATCAATCTATTGTTGGTAGTCTCATGTATGCTATGGTACCTACAAGACCAAACATTGCATTTGTAGTTCGAGTTTTGAGGAGATATATGTCTAATCTTGGCAAAAAACATTGGGAAGTGATCAAGATGATTTTGAGATATCTCAGTGGCACTAAGGAAAAGTGTCTATTCTTGGGTAGAGGAAATGTTGAGATATCAAGCTCAACATGTGATGATCCAGGATGACACATATCACTTTTTCATTTCTCTAACATGTATAGTGGTCACACCAGTATGTGTCAGGGACACTTCATTGAGCTTTATTAGATTTATCTACCAAGAGTGATGGCACATTTGTTTCTTGCCAGCTCACTCATTCAGGGACATTGGGTTTTTCCTTATGTACTAGTCTGTATATATTGCATTGGTTGTATTCTTGTTTTTAGGTCATTCTTGTACATTCCTTTTTCATGTAATAGAAGAAGAACAAGAAGAAGAAGATCATTCTTCCTTGCTTCAATCTGTGTGTGTGCTCCTCTTTGATTGTGAGAGAGTGTGTGTGTCAGCTCTCTTCCTTATCTCCTTCCTTGTGACATGGTATTAGAGCTAGTGTGGTTGTAGACATCTCGTGGAGAAGGTCGATGGTGAACAGTATGCGAGAAGGCGTGGAGAAAGTGCGATTCACAAACGACCTCAGATTGCTAAAAAAAATATCAGAATTTTAGAGCCATCTCGACCTCTATTTTGAGCTTGCAAGGTGGGGCCCATAAAAAATCCAGGTCGGTTTGCAAAATTGTAACTTGCGTCGTGTTTAACAACACTCATACATTCCAGATCCAAAATTTCAAGCAATTCTATGTATTGTCGATACACAAAAATTGTGTGTTTCTAAGATCGAACTACCATGTCATAGTGCAATAGTGTTCAAGCAGAAGTGTTGCTTGTAGTGTTTTGCAATGTTGTGAATTGCTGCAGAAATGGAAAACGTAGATGGAATGAATCAGCTTATGAGCGGTAAGCTGGACAAGAACAACTTCCATGCTTTGAGATTCAAGATGGTGAATTTCCTGACGAGAAAAGGGTACTAGAAGTACATCAAAGGAGAGAATGAAAATGCTTTGTAGTTAGCGAAGAGGAATCAGACTGCAGGCCAACTAAGAGCATATGAAGAATGGAATCAAGGAGCATGAAAGGTAATGTATTGGCTATCTCTTAGCATATAGGATAGCATGATTGGGCACATATAGGATGCCAAGACTTCCAAAGAGGTTTGGAATAGTTTGGTCACATTGTATGAGACCAATACAAAGGCACATAAATTGCAACTCAAGAATGAGCTGCATGCACTCGAGAAAAAGGGCATGTCAGTAAGTGACTACACCCTAAAAATCAAAAGATTGAACCGCACTGCTAGTGGAAATTTGATTAATGATCATGGGTCCATATCCTCTTTTTTCCAACTTACGGGCATGTTGCTTTAGAGTATAAACCAGCACTAGATCTCCTTCTTTCAATCCTTTATCCTTGATGTGTGCATCAAAGTATGCCTTTTGTCTTTTCTTGGTAACATAGATGCATGCTGCCGCTTGTAGCCTCGTCTCACCTAAACGTTCTAGATCAAAGATCCTAGAGGACAATTCATGTCCATTCCACTCATGCTCTTGTGCTACTTTCAAGGCTGGGATTAGGAAGTCCAATGGTAGCACAACATTCTGTCCGAAGACCATCTGAAATGGGGTGGCATTGAGTACTATTTTGTAAGCAACTCGGTAAGCCCAAATAGCATGATGAAGTTGTTTGTCCCAATCAGAGCGTTTATTATTTACCAGTTTTGTCAATACGTTACATAAGATCTTATTTGTGCTAACGGCTTGTCCGTTAGCTTGGGGATGATAGGGGGCAGACTTCTTATGTATCACCATGAATTCTTGAAGTATATCTTCAATGACTTCGTTCAAGAAGTGCGTACCTCTATCATTGACTAACTCTACTGGTAACTCGTATCTAGTGAACACGTTCTCAAATAAGAACTTAGTCATTGTTTGAGCATCATTCTTTGTTGTGGCTTTTACTTCCACCCACATTGTAAGGTAATCTGTGACTACAATAATGTATTCTGTATGGGATTTCCTAACTAGGGGATTAATGTGACCTACAAAGTATATACCCCACTTCAAAAATGCACGTCCTCCCATCATTGGCCTCAAAGGCATCTCATCCTTTCTAATCGGATATTGTGCACGTTGGCATGTATCACATTCCTTCACATAGGTATGAGCATCCATATGAAGAGAGGGCCACCAAAGTCCTTAGAATATAATGGCCTTAATTACTTGGTCAGGACCAAAGTGTCCACCTGCAGCACCGTTGTGTGCGGTTTCTAAGACTTTCAAATAGTCTGATTCATGAACGCACAGTCTTAGGTAACCATCCTTGCCTCTTTGATATAGGTTAGCGCGAGACACACTTGATATTCTCTACACTTGTTGAAGATCTGTCTGAGCTCAGGGATGTGGTATCTTCTTTCTAGGGAATGAGCACATAAATCATCCACATATACTTCTAAGCTCTTTCGCAAGAACTCTTTGAAGACATGACACATGAGCCTTTGGAATGTTGCAGGTGCATTGGTGAGACCAAATGGCATCACACAAAATGAAAAGATTCCCCATTCTGTGGCAAAAGCTATTTTGTGTTGATCTTCTGGGGCAATGGCTACTTGGTTGTAACCTGAAAATCCATCAAGGAAGTTATAAACTTCCTTGCCTGCAACACGCTCCAATAAATGTTCAGTGATTGGAAGCGGATAACTATCTCTGATCGTAGCAGCATTAACTTTTTTAAGGTTAATACACACTCGCAACTTTCCATTCTTCTTGGGCACCACTACAATGGGGGACACCCACTCAGTATGCTCAATCTCATAGATAAATCCAGCTTCAATCAACCTGTCAATCTCTTCTTTTATTTTAGCTACATAAGTGTTATTATATGTGTAGGGCTTTTGTTTGGTGGGCTTGGCATCAGCTGTCATGGGGATCGTAAGAGAGAAAAATTTTGGATCTACTCCCTTCAAATCTCTATAGTGCCATGCAAACACGTCCCTATATTCCCTTAATAGAGCTACAAGCTCCACTTCTTCTTTTGCACTTAGGTCATCTCCTATATACGTACATCTCTCTTCGTTCTCTTCAATGGTTACTACGATTTTCTTGGTCTTTTCTTTGTTATCATATGCTTCTCCTATGATGGCCTCTCTCTTAGGCATTCGTACCAAAATCTTTTGGTCTTCAACTTCATATTTCTTAAAATTTTCTAGTACTTCGAACAATGATTCCTCCTCTTCTTGTTTCACTGCTTTTCTTTTCTTTTTCTTTTGATCTCCTTCACTACCATCCTTTGAATTTACAGTTTTAATACTTGTGAGAGGTTCTTCTTCTTGTTGGTTAAATACTCCTACATCTTCTAGATAGTGCTTTTTTGAATTAAAGCAACTATCCATTACAATGGACTCTAGATCATCATCATTTTCTTCTTCTATGATATCACTAGGGTCACATTCTTCCAACAAGGGCTGACACATGAACACTGAAATATCATAACCCTCCTCATCACAATGAGGTGTCCATTGTTCTTCATTGACTGCAATCTCCATGGTAGCTAAGATTTCTGCCCAGCCATGAGGCTCAAATTCCTCAACTGGAAAGATCATTGGTGTATAGGTTGGGTCTTTAATTGGTCTATCACCTAGGGGGGTTCCTTCTTCTCTTGCTTTTAAGTGCTTTTCCTCTTCCTCTACAACCTTGCAAATCCACAAATGAGTATCTTCATGCAGCCAAGATGGATTGCGTGAACTTCTAGAATGCACAGAGATTGAATCTTTTTTTGCTTTGTGGATAGGATTCCACTGTCGGGGTGGTACATCTCTAAAGGTGTAATCCTTCAAATTGACCTTGGTGGTGACCCCTAAGTGTTGTAAGTACAAGGAGTTGGTTCCCCAATCTTGTACTATTTGGAATTGTCGTGGGAAGGCTTCCTAGGATCATCTCATAGACATTATTTTTCTCAAAGTCACATATATCAAATGTGTGTTCAAACTCTACACCATAAGTGGTTAGAGTTATCCCTTTGAGAAATCCTAGAGGTCTTTCAAAATGACTGTCTGCCATTTGAAGCTTCATTCTAGTTGGCCTTAATGTGGGTTTGCCCCATCGCTTCCACAAGGAGGTGGTTGCAATAGCAACACCAGTGCATGATTGCTTTGATGGTGTAACCTTGATAGGTGATCAGAAGATAAGTATTACCTTCTTCACCTTCACTCATGTCCCCTTTTTGTCTAGAGGTATCTGGTACTTTTAGCTTAGAGCCTGCTTTTGGCATATTGGAATCAAGTTCTAGAACGTGATCCTTCACATGATTCCATAGCTCAGATTTTGCTTTGAGCAACTCTTCTACAGTGAGATGACACTGAACCTTAGTGTTCTTCATGACGTCATTGTTCCTTGGAACCACTGAGTCTTCATTTCTTACCAATATTGTGGGAGCTCTGATCTAAAGAGATTCAAAATCCCATGGGCGTGTGAATTGTGGAAACTCTTATAAAGAATTAGATTCAAAATCTAATCTCTCGCCTTCTTGTTGCTCTGCTTGGTCTCCATAAATGGAAGGAATGTCTTGGGGAAATTGATCATGAAGGTCATCAATCTCAGGAATAGGAGGGGGATTACCCTTCTCCTTGGCCCATTTTTCTTCTTGTATTTCTTGCAAGAACTCTTGAGAGTACTGTTGAATTGAAAGAGGTGCTCCCTCATCTATGGAATCAGGAACATAAGCTTTTCTTGGTAGTGAGCTTTCTCTTTCAATAACTGGTTGAGTCTGTGGAGGTAAAGAAACCTGGGTCTTGTTTACCAACTGCTCTAATCTTTCTAATAAGCCGTGGAAATGCAAATCCGGTTTAAGAGAGTTTATCTGATTGAACTTTTGACTAGTCTCGAGCATGGCTTGAGCTTTTCATGCACATTTTTGTCCGTTCAATCTCTAAATCTATTCTAGGGTAACTCTTGTCTAGGTTTGCAGCTATTGGCCCTTCTTGAAGACGAGCTTGGTAGGCCTTGAATATCGTGTCCAAGCCTTCTGGGGTTGGATCTGCAAGAACAGAGCCTAGTTGTGGTTTATTTATAGTGGTTGGTGGGGTGGGATGAGGTGGAGTGGATGGAGCTTTGTTATGCGAGGGGTTTTGAGATGCAATGTCTTCTATTTTTGTTTTTTGTGTCTTTCAGGCTTTCTTCTAGTTCAAATAGCTTTTTATTCCACTTGCGATTAGCTTTCTCCGTGGTATCCTTCCATGTTTTTGTTTTCCTCTTACTAAGCTCTCCTGATTCACTTGGCTCTGATTGCTTAGCTTGTTTATCTTTTTTTAAGGCTTGCGCCCTAGTAACTGCATGTACGGGAGCCACATTATTGCTACTTGAACTTGAATTAGCCACTAAGCCTACCACATTGATGGGTGTAACCTTGGGCGCACTAGAGGGATTCCTAGGACACTCTCTAGGGAGATGTTCTTTGCCGCACTGGACAAAAGCCTTGTATTGTGATGTTTTGTCCTTGTCCCAGTGTGAGTGAGTGGGGACATTCATGAATGAAATGGTCACCCTGACATCTAAAACATGGTCCGGTCAACTTCAAAGTACTATATCTAATAATCCACGAGCTTTCCAACAAACCCAAAATCACAGCAAACGGATTTCGTATGAGAAAGTTATGCCAGTTCAAGGTTCTTGGGGTTAAAACAGGAAAACGGGATCTATCTGGGAGTACTTCAAAACAGGTGATACGATACTAGATTTTCACAATACGATAGCACTTCATACGATACTATATCACCTTAGACGGTACGATACCACCAAGGCGATACCAACTTCCACGATACAATACTGCTATTCAGACGATACGATACTAGAAATGGGCACGATACGATACCTCTGATTGACAAGATACGATACCAATCTCACGATACGATACCTCTGATTGACAAGATACGATACCAATCTCACGATACGATACCAATCTCATGATACGATAGCAATGAATTCTCGAGATGATATGATACCAGTCTATGAATGATACGATACCACTCTAACTACGATATGATACTACTTGTGCTACGCGATACGATACCACAAGGTGCACGATACGATACCAGAATAAGAGATGATACGATACTAAGGTAACTAACGATACAATACTGACTCTTTGAGCGATACGATACCAAAGGATCAGACGATACGATACCGCTCAGTCGACGATATGATACCAGGACCGACATGATACGATACCACCAGGATGACTGCGATTGCGATACCAGCACTTGACGATACGATACCAGAATGGTATCGCGATACCTCAAGTGGATATGCACGATACGATACCTCGACAAGTATCACGATACATGGGAGTTCTGGTATCGCAATACCAAAACTCAACTGGACACGATACTTGGAGATTTTGATACCCAAATTCTAAACTTTTTGCAGATATATGTACCTCAGGTTCTCCTTGTCACTCCTATGTGCCTGTAAATGTAGTATCACCCACCAAACTCACGATACCACCGCCACAATACCAGACGCAGGTTGTTTTAACCCGCACAATACTGAATCAAATTTTTGGTGTTTTGAGAGTTTTTCAAGAGTGTTTCTTTAGCGTTTTTAGCTCTCAACTCCCCCTACACTTCTTTCTCACAATCACAAGTAAAAAAATGAGTGAAAGTACTATTGAAAATTGAAAAAAATAGAGAAGATGAAGATGCCCGGAGAAGGTGGTGATGATGATGATTATGGAGATGAAGCAAAACTCAGAAATTGAACTAAAAGTGGTGATTTTTTTACCTTCCAACATCACTACTCTATGTCTTACCGTCACAGGCTTGTCCTCCAAGCTCTCTCCCCGGCAATGGTGCCAAATCTGGTGTCATTCTCGCACAATGGTGAGTACCAACATGAGGAGATTGTTGGAGTTAGACGTCTGCGGAAGCACGCGAACAGCACAAGGAAGAAGAAGAAGCTTGGAGCACAGCACACAAGACTGAATGTATTACTAGAGAATGTACAAAGATAAGTAGCCCATTAGGGCAATAGGCGTATATACAAGCCGGGGGAAAAAAACCTCCTAAAGAGGGAAAAAAGTGCCCCGGCGGTCCTAGAGTGTTCACACACATCACTACCTAAATATATCAACAAATCCCCCCTGGGAGTGATGCGGTGAACAAGGAGCTGGCACTCATGTATAAGGAAGTGCCGAGCTATGTGGAAATCACTCCACAAAAGGAAGTAAGCCCAAAGCTTTGCGGAAAGCTTCAAACTTCTCCCTAGGCAGAGCCTTCGTGAAAAGGTCTGCAATGTTCTCCTGCGTGGGCACATATGCCAAGCTGATCTCCCCAGCAGAGAACCTCTCCCTGACATAGTGATAATGCACCTCAATGTGCTTAGTGCGAGCATGGAACACAGGGTTCCTCGCAACTGCCAATGCGCTCTGACTGTCAGTGAAGATGGTGGTGGCAGAAGACTGGCCAACACCCAAATCAGCCATAAGGCGTCTGAGCCACACACACTCAACAGTCGCTGTGAAAGCTGCCCTATACTTAGCCTCACAACTGGAAGTGGCCACAGTAGGCTGCTTCTTGCTCAACCAAGATATACATGAGCTACCAAGCATGAAGCAAAAACCACTGGTGGACACACGAGTGTCATAGCAACCAGCCCAATCTGAGTCAGAAAAGCATGCAAATCTGGCGGTAGTGATCCCCCCTTGGGATAAAACAACCCAAGTAGCCGAGTACCACTCAAGTAGCGAAAGATGCGCTTAACCGCTTTCCAATGCGTGACTCCTGGGCAATGCATAAACCTGCTCATCTGTGAGACAGCAAACTGAATATCTGGCCGAGTAATGCATAAGTAAATCAAGCATCCAACAGCCTGCTGATAGAGAACAGCATCAAATGCATCTCCAGCATCATGAAGACTCAATCGTAAACCTGTCTCCATAGGAGTGGCAATAGGCTTACAGTCTTCAAGGCCAAAACGTTGCAATAATGTGTCAATATATTTCGTTTGACACAAAGCCATTCCACCATCAACTTGCATAAACTGAATGCCCAAATAGTGATGCAAATGCCCCAAATCAGACATCTCAAATGAGGCATGCAAATCAGCCTTGAAATCAGCAATATGCTTCTCAAGAGGACCAGTGAGCAGCATGTCGTCTACATAGACAACAATGATCAAAAGCACATCATTAGCATGCTTAACATATAAGGTGCTTTCAGTTGGACTGTTCTCAAAACCATGTGCAATCAGATAGGCATGTATTTTCTCATACCAAGCACGTGGTGCTTGCTTTAAACCATATAACGCCTTCTTTAACCTGCACACCTGGTTTTCATGCCCTTTCTGCACAAAGCCACGGGGCTGAAAAACATACACTTCTTCATGCAAGTCACCATTGAGAAATGCTGTTTTAATGTCCAACTGATGTACATTCCAACCATGATGGGCTGCAAGTGCACAAATGCTCCGAACAGTAGTCATACGGCATGTAGGTGCAAAGGTCTCATCAAAATCAATGCCTCTTTCCTGCGCATAACCCTTTGCAACAAGCCTAGCCTTATACCTGTCAATTGTACCATCAGGTTTACGCTTCAGCTTGTATACCCACTTAGTGCCAATGGCCTTCTTGCCAGGAGGCAAGTCACATAAAGACCATGTACCATTCTTCATTATAGCATCATATTCAGATTGCATAGCAGCCATCCAATTTTCTGAATTTTGTGCTTCATCGAAAGAAACAGGCTCATTCTCATCACAGAGACTAGATGCAGCCATAGCATAGCAATCTGATGCAAAGGAGGTACTATGAGAGCCTGAACGAGTACGATATGACAAAGGTGCATCTAATTTGCTGTCACGCAAAGTCTGCACAAGCCATTTTGGCATAGTTTTTGCCTGTTCAATATCAGCTCTCTCATCAACAAGTGCATCATGTAAATCTGCATCAGAAATGGCATGATCTGCATCATCATATGAAACCTGCAAAGGCTGAGAAGCTGCCTCATTAGGACCAGTGCTAGCCTGTCCACGTGTAAAAAGAGGCATCAAAGTATCATACATGTCTTTGGAGCTAACAGATGTCTCCTTAGTACATGAAAGCAATGGCTGAATAGCATCTTCCACAAAGACAACATCACGGCTAACCAGAATGCGTTTAGTCTGTGGATGATACAGACGATAGCCTTTACTTTCAGAACTGTACCCAACAAAAATACATTTTACTGCCTTATCATCCAATTTTCTGCGATGTTGTTCAGGCACTAATGCATATGCCAAACAACCAAAAACATGCAGATGAGCAACAGATGGCTTGCGGTCATGCCAAGCCTCATATGGAGTGATAGACTGCAACGCTTTCGTGGGACACCTGTTCAGTACATATGCTGCACACATGACAGCCTCAAGCCAAAAACTATGTGGTAAAGCCTGACTTTTGACCATGCACCTCGCCATCTCCATGAGTGACTTGTTCTTTCGTTCAGCAACTCCATTCTGTTGAGGTGTATACGGCACTATACACTGGTGTTTTATCCCACGTTCAGCCAGAAATGCATTAAAATCTGAAGACATATATTCCCCCCCTCGATCAGAACGGAGGGTGCCCATTTTACATGCTGACAGATTTTCAGCCAAAACCAAAAACTGTTTGAAGCACATGAACACTTCGGACTTTGCTTTGAGTGGATATACCCATGCATGCCTGGAAAAATCATCAATGAAAGTCACGAAGTAAAGGTAATTTCCAAAAGAGGGTGTCTGCATAGGACCACAGACATCACTATGTACAAGCTGCAATTTCTGCATAGCCCGAACTGAACCATCTTTTGGAAAGGAAGAACGCTGCATTTTGCCCAAAATACAGCCTTCACAAACATGTTTTCCAGGTGCCTCAAGTTTGGGCAAAGAGGACACCATTTCAGATTTCTGCAGGCGTAACAAACTAGCAAAATTCAGATGACCAAAGCGTGCATGCCAAAGCTTTGCATCTGACATAGCTTGAGAATCATGAACTGCACATGCCGAATCATTCACAGATTTTTCATAGTCTATGAGCTTATACAGCCCACGACATAAAATGCCAGAAGCAATAATCACATCTCCATTTGAGAGATCATGGACTGTACACCTGTCATCAACGAATTTCACAACCAAGCCAATCTTGGCTAATGCAGAAACTGATAACAGGTTCTTTTTGATCCCTGGCACAAATAAAGCATCTGACAAAGTGAAAGAACTACCATCAGCAGTAGTCAGAATGATCTTACCAACTCCCATAACAGGATAAGAGGAGTTATTGGCGCATGTGACAGTATTCCCTATAGGGGCAGGCTCGAGTGAAGAGAAGAAACTGCGCTGCGAGGTAATATGTTTGGTTGCCCCATTGTCAAAGTACCAAACATCTGAGTCTACTGCAGACATGCACTGATCATGAGAAGATGGGTCAAAACTGCAAACAGTAGTAAACGTGATGGAGAGTGTTAATCTCCAAAAGAACAAGTTAACCTTGAATTTAGATCACCTCTATATCAAGATTAACTTTAGACTCCACCAAACTTAGAGATCATTCACCAATTTATCAGAAAATTGATTATTCTGAAAAATTCAGCTTCTTCAGAAAAGTCTGCTGCAGATTAATCACTCATTGACTAATCAATCCTGTAAAGTTTTTGATAAAACTTTGCACAACACTTTGCCTTAAGGTTGCGCAACTTTACCAAGTTAAATCTCTCAAAAAGATTGAGTATATACTGAGAAATGTGTGAAACACTTTACCTATGTCTGAAAGAGCTTCTCTGCAATGGCGACTTTGACACCTGCAATTTCTTAGCACTGGTTCTCCCAACTCTGAACCCGTTTGATCAAGATCTTTTAGCCATAGATGGCTTACCTTCCAACTTAGATTTTAAGCCCTCATTTGTGTAAAACTTTACACTGTGGACTGAGCAATGATCATTTCATTGAAGATGAAATGTGCGCCAGATTTTTACGACTCTTAGAACATTCTTACATATGAATGTTCCTAATCAAAATTCTCTCAGCCTGATTACAATTAACCTCTCAAATTCTAGCCATAGATAGATCAGCTATGGACTTAGACACGTGCAGAAGGATTTCTCAAAAGATTAAACACAGAAGGAGCAGACTGCTAAACATCGGGCGCAAGTTTCTCGATTTCTTCAGAAAAATTTACATACAAGTGAGGATGGATGGTTCACTCACATCCAATGTGTCTAATGACACTAATTTCTCTCTCCCTATTCTCTAATCTTCTTCTGCTCACTTTGCCCGACATTTTCCAACATATTTATATATGAATATATACAAGTGTATGACTAAACAAAGATATAAGTCAGCTAATGCACATATGTGTACATATCTTTGGATTTTCTGAACATGTCCTTCCTTCAACCATCTGACTTTGTTTTCTTCTTGACTCCTTGACTTCATTCCTCTATAATTCTTCAATTGATGATTGTCATGCACCAACAGCTCCCCCTCAATCATTAATTGAGGTTCTTCTCTATCTTCTTTACTCGAGCCATATCCTTGAATCTTTGTAGTTTTGGTCCATCTAGACTTTTTGTCATCATATCTGCAACTTGATCTTTTGTGGGAGTGTGTATGACTTCAATCTCCTTTTCAATGACCTTCTCTCTCAGAAAATGATACTGTATTTCAATATGCTTAGTTCTAGCATGAAATACAGGATTAGCTGCCAAGTATAAAGAACTCATGTTGTCTCCACAAACAATAGGAGTACTTTGAACCACATCAAAAACTTTCATAAGTGTCTTTAGCCATATTACCTCCTTTGCAGCTTCCACCATACCTTTATATTCTGCCTCTGTAGATGACAAAGCAACTGTATGTTGCTTCTTAGAACACCATGAAATCAATTTGTCTCCTACATAGCACAAGTATCCATGTGTTGATCTTCTATCATCCACATTACCTGCCCAATCTGCATCACTATATATCTTCACTCTTGTATCAGAAGTAAATCCATAGTACAACCCTTCTCTGAGTGTACCCTTGATGTACCTAAGTACTCTTTGTCCTGCAATCCAATGTTCCTTTCTAGGACAATGCATAAATTGTGAAAGCACACCAACTGCATATGACAAATCAGGCCTTGTTAATGTAGCATAAATCAAGCTACCAACCAAACTTTGATAGAGTTTCATATCTCTGAACTCTTCTCCTCCAAACCTAGACAATTTATGGTTCACTTCCAAAGGTGTAGGTGCAACCCTGCAATCTTCCATCTTAAATTTGGTTAGCAAATTTTTAAGATACCTTTCTTGGGTCACATATACTCCATGTTGAGTATAAGAAATCTCCATTCCCAAGAAGAATGATAGGTTCCCCAAATCACTGATTTTGAACTCTTTCTCCATCTGCTTCTTGATCATTTGTATTCCTTTATCATCTGTTCCTGTAAGTATTATGTCATCAACATAAATACAAACATAAATGAACCCATCTTCACTTGCTTTGACTAGCAAGCTACTATCTGCCTTTGATGCTTGAAATCCAAGATCATTCAAGAATTTTACAAGCCTATAATTCCAAGCCCTTGGGGCTTGCTTTAACCCATACAAAGCTCTCTTGAGCTTACACACATAATTTGGACTCACTTGATCTTTGAACCCATCTGGTTGCTCCATGTAGACTTCATCTGAAATGTAACCATTCAAGAAAGCATTTTTTACATCTAATTGAGATAACTTCCAACCTTTGCAAGCAGCAATTGCTATGAGTGTCCTGATGGTTGTCATCTTTGCCACAGGACTATAAGTCTCATCATAGTCCACTCCATATGTTTGTGCATACCCTTTCACAACAAGTCTAGCTTTGTACCTAGACGCACTTCCATCTGCAAATCTTTTAGTCTTGTAAACCCACTTACAACCAATGATTTTCTGACTATTAGGTTTAGGAACTAAATCCCATGTTTGATTCTCTATCAATGCATCATACTCCTCTTGCATAGCATCTTCCCAATTCTTTTTCCCTTTGGCCTCTTCATATGTAGAAGGGTCTTCATCTGCTTTTACCAAATAAGCATAATCTTTAGTAGTTAAGAATGAAGTGTCATAGCTATACCTTGTAGGTTGCCATTTGTGCCTAGATGATCTCCGAACTTCTGCACTTCTTGAGGTCTCTGGTTCATCACATTCTGGATCAAACCTTGGCCTCTCTTCAACTTCAATCTGTGCTTCATTGTTCTCACTTTCATCAAGTAATTGAATCTTTGCTTTACCTTTCCTTTGTTCCACTACTTCTTCATCACCTGCATGTTCATTATATTTACCTGCATACCAAGTACCTTGCTCATCAAATGTAACATCCTTGGATACAATAAATTGCTTTGTGGATGGACTCCACAACCTGTATCCCATTTGCTTATCATCATAGCCAATGAATACATACTTTTCTGCCTTAGGCTCCAACTTATGCCTCAATTGAGATGGCACATATGCATATGCCAAGCATCCAAATATTCTGCAATGATCCAAGGTAGGTTTCTTACCCCACCAAGCTTCATATGGTGTCATACCCTGCAAAGCTTTACAAGGCAATCTATTAACCAAATATGTAGCTGTATTAACAGCCTCAGCCCACAAATAATTTGGGCAATTCTTCTCTTTCATCATGGTCCTTGCAAACTCAACAAGAGTCCTATTTCTTCTTTCTGCTACCCCATTTTGTTGAGGAGAATACCTGCAAGTAACTTCTCTCTTTGTACCTGCATTCCACAAGTAATCATTGAACTCATTTGAAAAATACTCTCCCCCTCCATCTGACCTTAGTCTCTTCAATTTTTGACCTGTAGTCCTTTCTGCATATGCATGATAGTGTTTAAATGTATTAAACACTTCTGACTTTTCTTTAATCACATAAATTGTGATCCACCTGGTAGCATCATCAACATATATGACATAATATCTTGAACCATTTATACTAAAGTCCTTTGAAGGACCCCACACATCTGTATGCACCAATTCAAGTCTTTCTGAATACATAAACCCATGCTTGGAATAGGATTGCTTATGAGCCTTACCTAATTGACATGCCTCACATCTGTATGTCATGTGTTGACCTGCAATGTTAGGCACTCCAAGCACTGAATCATTGTTAATCATTTCTTTAATACCTCTTTCATTAAAGTGTCCAAGTCTTTTGTGCCAAAGATCCAATTCTGACACCTTCTGCTCTCCATATGTGAACATAGCATGTCCAACATTTCCTTGTACCTTCAATGTGAAAAGCCTTCCTTCTTTCTTTCCTGCAATAACTTGTTTATACCCTTGACTAGGGTCTTCAACATAAACTCCATCATTGGTGAACCTTACCTCATATCCTTTTTCCACAATTTGACCTACACTGATCAAATTCTTTGGAATTGTGGGAACATAAAGTACCTTACTCAGAAGAGTGCTCCCATCCTTAGCTTTGACTGAACCAATTGACTTTACCTTATGCTTTGTATTATCACCTGTCTGAACTGTATGATTAATAGCATTATGATCTAGGTCAGTCATCAAAGCAATATTTCCACTTAAATGATTATTACATCCTGAATCAATGTAGAACACTCTCATGTCCTCATGTGAGGTTTCACATGTATTCATAATGAGAGTCGAGTCCTCCTTTTGATCTGATGCATAGTTGTAGTAGGTGTTATTATAGGATTGACTTTGGAAGTTTCTTCCACCACCTCTTCCAAAAGAATTCCTACCACCTCTACTTCTGAAGTTTCCTCTCTGAAATCTACCACCTCTTGCTCTTTGATTAAAGTTCTGATAATTACCATTGTTTTGATTATTATGCCAACAATCATGAGATAGATGATTGGTCTTACCACATATCCAACAAGCTCTTGCATTCTCTTTGTTGTTTCTGCCTCTTCCTCTACTTCTGCCATTTCCTCTTCCTCTTATGAAGTTTGCTTGGTTTGAAGTACCTTCTTCTTCACCTGATTGTTGCTTCCCTTTGTTGGCTTTCTTCTTGTCTTTAGAATACATTGCATGACCTGCACTCTTATCAACATCTCCTTTGACATCATTCTCAAAAGTTAGCATATGACCTAACAATTGATTCAAATCAGGAGTAAAGTGATCTAATGAAAGTTCTGTAGATAAAATGAAGGGCTTCCACTTCTCATCTCCTCTTAGCCCTGTGAGTATTTGTCTTACCAATTTGTCTTCTTCAATATCTTCATCCACTGCACCTAGAGAATCTGCAATGTCCTTCATCTTTGTCACATAATCAGAGATTGATTGTGAGGCCTTCTTCTTGAAGGTAGTAAACTCTGCCCATAGTGAAGCCTTCCTTGATTTGGTTGTATTTTGGAAATGCTCTTCCAAAGCATTCCAAATGTCACATGCACTTTCAAGTCCTCTAATGTGAGGAAGCAAATAGTCATTGACTGCCATGTAGATTATGCTCCTTGCTTGAGCATCTTTCTTCATCCAATTCTTCAAATCTGCAAGCTCTTCCCTAGTTGGAACACTAGGATCTCTGAATTCTGGCTTTTCTTCATCTCCTGTGATGTATCCTATCAGATCTTTGCTCATAAGATGAGCTTCCATCCTCATAGACCATGCAGGATAGTTCTCTCTATCCAACTTTTCAATTTGGAGACTATCTCCCATCTTTACTTCACCTGTAGCTTCAAATCTTTAACCTTTACAGATAATGAATGTACCTTTACTTCGAATGTTGCTCCTTCTGATCCTTTTGATGCTCTTTGTATGTCTTCCTTCAATCTTTCTTCACACTTTAACCTTTGCACCTTCGAGATGTAAATATTTGTATTTCTGAAGTAGTCGGAGTCTTCTTTTTCTCAATTTTGACACAACCTGCTCTGATACCACTGATGGAGAGTGTTAATCTCCAAAAGAACAAGTTAACCTTGAATTTAGATCACCTCTATATCAAGATTAACTTTAGACTCCACCAAACTTAGAGATCATTCACCAATTTATCAGAAAATTGATTATTCTGAAAAATTCAGCTTCTTCAGAAAAGTCTGCTGCAGATTAATCACTCATTGACTAATCAATCCTGTAAAGTTTTTTATAAAACTTTGCACAACACTTCGCCTTAAGGTTGCGCAACTTTACCAAGTTAAATCTCTCAAAAAGATTGAGTATATACTGAGAAATGTGTGAAACACTTTACCTATGTCTGAAAGAGCTTCTCTGCAATGGCGACTTTGACACCTGCAATTTCTTAGCACTGGTTCTCCCAACTCTGAACCCGTTTGATCAAGATCTTTTAGCCATAGATGGCTTACCTTCCAACTTAGATTTTAAGCCCTCATTTGTGTAAAACTTTACACTGTGGACTGAGCAATGATCATTTCATTGAAGATGAAATGTGCGCCAGATTTTTACGACTCTTAGAACATTCTTACATATGAATGTTCCTAATCAAAATTCTCTCAGCCTGATTACAATTAACCTCTCAAATTCTAGCCATAGATAGATCAGCTATGGACTTAGACACGTGCAGAAGGATTTCTCAAAAGATTAAACACAGAAGGAGCAGACTGCTAAACATCGGGCGCAAGTTTCTCGATTTCTTCAGAAAAATTTACATACAAGTGAGGATGGATGATTCACTCACATCCAATGTGTCTAATGACACTAATTTCTCTCTCCCTATTCTCTAATCTTCTTCTGCTCACTTTGCCCGACATTTTCCAACATATTTATATATGAATATATACAAGTGTATGACTAAACAAAGATATAAGTCAGCTAATGCACATATGTGTACATATCTTTGGATTTTCTGAACATGTCCTTCCTTCAACCATCTGACTTTGTTTTCTTCTTGACTCCTTGACTTCATTCCTCTATAATTCTTCAATTGATGATTGTCATGCACCAACAAAACGCCCATTCTTCTTCCTGCACAAGATTTGCAGACTCTGTTTTTGGTGTAGAGGCCTCTGCAACAACCATTCCAGCCTCTTTCTTCTTTGCCTCTTTAGCAGCCAGTTTTGGACAGTTCTTTATAATATGATCATTTCCTTTACAATACTTGCAGAACAATTTCTGCTTTTCTGATTTCTTCTCATCTTTATCCTGGTTCTTCGATTGTGCAGCATTTGCAGATTTCTTCTTACTAGTAGAAGAGCTCCATTTTCCTTTGCCCTTCTGACTAGCCAGGAAAGCTTGATCTGCAACACGCGTAATGGACCTGTTCTGCCTGGACTGATCTTCCTGCAACAGAACAGAGACTAATTCCTCAAATGACAAGGCATTCGGATTGCCTTTCATCATCAATCGAAGAGTAGAGGCAAAACTCTGATATGAATCAGGAAGGCCATTCAGAACGGTCTGCACAAGTGAGCTATCTGGTATAACCTCATCAGCAAAAATCAATTGTTCCTTCAGGTCTTTGATCTTTGTAAGAAAACTGTCCATCGAATCACCTTCATTCATGTGCTCACTCTCCAACTGTTTTCGGAGGTAAGCAACACGAGCCTCATTCCTAGCCTGGTACAAAGTGGTAAGTGTATCCCAAGCATCCTTTGCTGTTCTGCAAGAGCGAATGTGAGGAATAATGGCACGTTTGATAGACAAAGCTATCAATGCATGTGCCTGGGCATCTCTGCCATCCCAACGAATCTGCTCTGCAGTAGGTGCAACAGAAACAGCAGCACGAACAGGAATCTGCGGAATATCATCTTCGACACCATCTTCATCAGCTCCAACACCTGTATTTGCAGTACCTGTCATTACAGGTGTAACAGGACGTCTTTCAACACCCTGCACAATGTTCCACAATCCTTTTGCAACCAGTACATGTCACATCATATAAGCCCATAATGGGTAGTTGGTACCATCCAACTTATCCTCAACAGCCAACATACGGAATACATCAGTACTTTCAGCCATGGTCGGTGACTAAAATACCTTGATGCAGAAAATTGACTGTATCTCAAAAAGTTGAACAGAACTACCCAGACGAGTTCTGCTAGACCTATAGCAGAGTTCGAGACGCTTAAACTGGCGAACAGAAACTGGTATATACCTTTGGCACAAAAGGACGAAATAGCCTGCACAAGCACTGCGATAGTGCGTTCGGAGGCCAAAACGAGCTCAGATCGCGATTTCGGCACCACAGAGCGAAGCAGTTTTGATCTCGGAAACACCCTGAGTATGCTCACCAAATTTTGTGCGAATCTGAGACTGCAAACGGAGGAGTGTCGACGGCACCCTAGAAGAAGCAACGACCTGCTCTGATACCAATTGTTGGAGTTAGACGTCTGCGGAAGCACGCGAACAACACAAGGAAGAAGAAGAAGCTTGGAGCACAACACACAAGACTGAATGTATTACTAAAGAATGTACAAAGATAAGTAGCCCATTAGGGCAATAGGCGTATATACAAGCCGGGGGAAAAAAACCTCCTAAAGAGGGAAAAAAGTGCCCCGGCGGTCCTAGAGTGTTCACACACATCACTACCTAAATATATCAACAGAGATACACCTCATAAATGTCAATCTGTGGAGACATGAGGACAAGTATGAAGATCGTGAGCAAGTGATGGCACAAGTGCATGAGTGATAGCACACAAGCATGCACACACATACACACACACGCGCACAAGGTAAGAGCAAAGAGTGGAACAATGGGAGGACTTCAATTACAAAAGAGTTCTCTTACAAAGCTGAAATCTACAACAAGCTAGCCTCAAAAATGAGCTCTCCAGCCCTTTTTATAGTTTTTGGAGTGGTTTTGGCCCTGTCCAAACCTAGTGTCCAGCCTAGTTAAAAAATAGGTTTCAAGGCTTATTTGGGGCTCAAATAGAGTCTAAAAATTATGAAAATTGGCAAGATGATTGTTCTAATTCTCCTCAAGCTTGAGGACTCCTTGACTTGAAGAAAATGGAGTTGCAAAAATGGAAAATTGTATTTACAATGGTTTTTAGTGATAAAAATCACTATTTTTATAGGGATTTCTTCTGAAAATTTGACAAGTGCTTCTTGGAGCTCCCTACATGCTCCTTCTTCTAGTGTGTCCACTTCTTTGATGCGCTTCCATGATTTGTCCTTAACCTTGAGTGTCAATAGTGAGGTATTCACTCACTTCCAAATTTTTAAAGCTATGGTGGAAAATCAAACAGGGAAGTATATTCAGACATTAAGATCTGATGGAGGAGGTGAATACATGTCAAATGAATTCAGTAACTTTCTAAAAACTTATGGAATTGGATGTCAGTTTTCATGCAAATACACTGCAAAAATAGCAAGAGCCTTGATGACTGATAAGAATATGCCTCATTGTTATTGGGTAGAAGTTGTGCATACGGTTGTATACATCATGAACAAAACTCCAACTATTGTTGTACATCAAGTTACACCTGAAGAGAAGTTCACACGTAAAAAGCCAAACTTACAACACATGAAAGTTTTTGGTTGTATTGCATATGTACATGTTCCAGATGAGTTGAGAACGAAGCTTGATCCAAAAGCAGAGAAATGTGTCTTCATTGGATACTCCCTTGAGCAAAAGCAATATAAATATTATAACCCACACACGCGATAGGTGAAGTTTTTTGGAGACCTCTAATTCTCCAAAGGCTTGATCTATATTGATTTAGGAGCACCTCTATATCAGTTATAGACCAAACTTTACACAAATCACTCAAATCACTTCTCTAAGTGAAAACTTTTCTTCTTCAAGAAGTCTGCTTCCAGATTTAACTTCATTACCTTCAAATTTCTTCAATCTAATGATACACATATCTCCATGCTACCTTTGCGCAATCATATCAACCATTAGACCTTCAAAAGAATCATTAAAACTTTAATTTGATCTTTAAGATCAAAGGTATGTCAGAAATTATCTTCTTGAACAAGCGACTTTGACATAGTCAACTTCTAAGGTTGATTTCTCACAGCACAAGTCCCATTTTGCTAAATTCCTTTAGCCATAACTTCCTTACCTTCTAAACTAGATTTTGAATGCTCACTCATAAAACACTTTACACTGTGCATTGAGATCCAAGCAAAACATTGACACAAAAAAGTGCGTGACTTTGAGAGGTCTATCTACAGACTTTACATATACATGCTCCTATTGATCATACACACAAACTGAATGGAATTAGACCATGAAACTTTGAACATAGCTTGATTAGCTTCTAGATTAGATGTGTACAAAAGATTTCTTGATTCACATGATCAAGCTGAGAGAAATCAGAGAAAGACTTGATGCTAACTCCTAAAGATGACTCTCTACACATCTATCTCATGAACACTTGGCTTCTAATGACTCTCTCAACTATTTATTTACATTATTGACTTATATACATATGATTCTAGACTCATCCCATGTCTATTCCATTATTCCTTATCATTCTAATGATCATCTAAGCTCATAGTACAAGAATTTTCATCTATAATGTACATATGTATACAAGCTTCATTTCTGAGATCTCTTCACTTTCTTCACTGATTTCTTTGGCTTCATTTTGATTCTTGACTTGCTTCAAGTTCTTCATAATCATCAATTTGGGATTGCTTTGTCCCAACAACTCCCCCTCAATCACTAATTGTGATTATACCATCCTTCTTTATTCTTGCCATCTCTTTGAACTTCTGTAGCTTAGGTCCATCTAAGCTTTTTGTCAACATATCTACAACTTGCTCTTTTGTTGGTGTATACAATACTTCAATTTCTTTGTCAAGTACCTTTTCTCTCAAGAAACGATACTGAATCTCTATGTGCTTAGTCCTGGCATGAAAAACAAGATTAGCTACCAAATATAGTGAACTCATGTTGTCTCCAAAAATAATTGGAGTACTCTGATCAGTTCCAAAACTTTTCAATAAGGTCTTTAACCATATCACTTTTGTTGCAGCCTCTAGCATTCCTTTATACTCAGCTTCTGTGGATGACAAAGCAATTGTGTGTTGCTTCTTTGAGCACCAAGAAACTAACTTATCTCCAATATAACAGAGATAACCATGAGTAGACCTTCTATCATCTGAATTACCTGCCCAATCTGCATCAGTAAACACTTTGATTCTTGTATAAGAAGTAAAACCATAATGCAAACCTTCACTCAGAGTTCCCTTGATATATTTGAGTGTGATAAATTCCATCCTTTACAAGCACCAATAGCAATTAGGGATCTAATTGTAGACATCTTAGCAACTAGACTAAAAGTTTCATCATAATCTACCCCATAAGTTTGGGCATAACCTTTAATCACAAGTCTAGCTTTGTATCTAGACACCTCAGCATTTGCAAACCTTTTTGTCTTATACACCCACTTACATCCAATTACCTTCTGGTTCTTTGGTCTTGGCACCAATTCCCATGTCTCATTCTCAAGTAGAGCATCATACTCTTCTTGCATTGCCTTCTCCCAATTCTATTTACCTTTAGCTTCTTCATATGTGGTTGGATATTCTTCTGTTTTCACAATATAAGCATAGTCTTTTGTTGTTAAAAAAAATGCATCATAACTAATAGGTTCTTTTCTTTCTCTCAAAGATCTTTTGATCTCTGCACTTCTCTCAGCTACATTTGATTTTGGATCAAATCTTGGCCTATCTTCATCATTGCCCTGCAATCTACTTTTACAATCAACATCATCAATATCTTCTTCATACACCTTTACTTTGGTCTTCCCTTTCCTTTGAACTTCTTCAACATCTGCATAATCATTTTTTGACCCTGTATACCATGTGCTTTGCTAATCAATAAACACATACTTCTCTATTTTGGGTTTTAGCTTATGTCTTAATTGAGAAGGAACATAAACATATGCTTCATCATCAGTTGACTATTTTCCTTTGCCATTCTTTTTCTTATCCTTGGAGTACATAGCTTGACTTGCACTCCTATCATTATCTCCCTTAATGTCCTGCTCAAAAGTTAGCATGTGCCCTAGCAATTGATTAAGATCAGGAGTAAAATGATCTAATGACAATTCTATGGACAATATGAAAGGCTTCCATTTCTCATCTCCTCTCAGACCTATAAGTATTTGTCTTACCAACTTATCCTCTTCAATATCTTCATCTACTGCTCCCAAGCTATCTGCAATATCCTTCATTCTTGCCACATAATCAGAAATTGATTGTGAGCTCTTTTTCTTGAAGGTTATGAACTTTGCCCATAATGAGGACTTCCTTGACTTGGTTGTATTTTGGAAATGCTCTTCCAAAGCATTCCACACATCTGTTGTACTTTCTAATCCTCTAATATGAGGTAGAAGATAATCATTTATAGCCATGTAAATGATGCACCTAGCTTGAGCATCCTTCTTCATCCAGTTCTTCAAATCTGCAAGCTCTTCCCTAGTTGGAACACTAGGATCTTCAAACTCAGGCTTTTCTTCTTCTCCTGTAATGAATGCCATCAAATCTTTGCTCATGAGGTGTGCCTCCATCCTCATGGACCAAGCTCGATAGTTCTCCCTATCTAGCTTATCAATCTGGAAGCTTTCTCCCATCTTTGATCTTTGTCTTATGCAAATATTAGGATGAATGAATATACTTTGTACCTTTAATGTATAGCTTCAGCCTTTTAGATCCTTTCAAGCTCAATCTTCACACTTCTTCATGTTTTCTTCAAGAATTTAATATTTTCCACCTTCAATTAGAAGAAACTTCAATGTCTGCAACAATCGGGACTTCCAATGCTCTTTACTTCACTTTGTACTACACCTTTTGCTCTGATACCACTGTTGGAGACCTCTAAATCTACAAACTCTTGATCTATACTGATTTAAGAGCACCTCTACATCAGTTATAGACCAAAATTTACACAAATGTTACCCTAATTTATCAAATCATTCACTATCACTTCTCTTAGTGAAAACTTTTCTTCTTCAAGAAGTCTACTTCAGGATTTAATTTCATTACCTGCACATATCTTCAAATTTCTTCAATCTAATGATACACATATCTCCATGCTACCTTTGTGCAATCATATCAACCATTAGACCTTCAAAGAATTATTAAAACTTTAATTTGATCTTTAAGATAAAGGTATGTTAGAAACTGTCTTCTTGAACAAGCGACTTTGACATAGTCAACTTCTAAGGTTGATTTATCACAGCACAAGTCCCGTTTTGCTAAATGCCTTTAGCCATAGCTTCCTTACCTTCTAACTTAGATTTTGAATGCTCATTCATAAAAAACTTTACACTATGTATTGAGATACAAGCAAAACATTGACACAAAAAAGTGCGCGACTCTTAGAGGTCTATCTGCAGACTTTACATATACATGTTCCTATTGATCATACACACAATCTGAACAGAATTAGACCATGAAAATTTGAACATATCTTGATTAGCTTCTAGATTAGGTGTGTACAAAAGATTTCCTGATCCACATGATGAGGCTAAGAGAAATCAGAGAAAGAATCGATGCTAACTCCTGAAGATGACTCTCTACACATCTATCTCATGAACACTTGGCTTCTAATGACTCTCTCAACTATCCCTTTACATTATTGACTTATATACATATGATTCTAGACTCGTTTTGTTTCTATTACATTATTCCTTATCATTCTAATGATCATCTAAACTCATAGTACAAGAATTTTCATCTGTAATGTACATATGTATACAAGCTTCATTTCTGAGATCTCTTCACTTTCTTCACTGATTTCTCTGGCTTCATTCTGATTCTTGACTTGCTTCAAGTTATTCATAATCATCAATTTGGGATTGCTTTGTTCCAACAAGGTGAGTAGAGATGTGGTATTTGATGAAACATCAAGCTTCTATGCAGATGCCGAAGATGGGCTTAATCTTGAATCAAATGACAATGAAAATGCTGAAAAATCGAGATAGAATCTCAAGTTTTGAGTGGACTGGATGCATCACCAAGCAATAGTTCCAACTCAAATCCATGGAGTGGAAGTTTGCATGGAAATTTCAGTCGAGCAAATTCATAAAATACATCCAAGAAAGGTAAAGAAAAGCTTTCTGCTGGTCATAAAACATGTGCAGGTTTTGAAGACGTTGATGGAGATTCAAGCGGTTCAGAAAAGAGTCTTGATGAGCAACTTGGATTGGCCTCTGTGAAGACTCCAAGAGTAAGAAAGGCACATGCAGATGATATAAGGAGAAGTGACCCAAGACCAAGAAGATCTGGGAGGATATTGCAACAATTGACGTATGATAGTTACATGGCTCGTCATTGTGCCTACATGAAAAAGGTAATACAAGATGTTGAACCCTCTTGTTTGGAAGATGCAATTGTAAATGTAGATTGGGAAAAATCTATGGATGAGGAGATGGCTACACTTTATGGAAATGATACATGGAAGCTGGTTACATTTTCCAAAGGAAAGAAACCCATAGGCTGCAAGTGGGTTTACAAGGTAAAGCAAATGTTGATGGTAGCATAAGCAGGTACAAAGCACGATTGGAAGCAAAGGATATGCACAGACATATGTCATTGATTATGAGGAAACATTTAGCCCTATAGCTAAAATGTCTACTATCATAACACTTGTTGCATTAGCTACAACACAAGGATGGACTTTGCATTAGATGGATGTGAACAATGCTTTCTTACATGGTGACTTATAGGAAGAAGTATACATGGACCAGCCGCAAGGATATGAAGATTCAAAGCATTCATAATATGTTTTGCAGGTTGCAAACGGCTTTGTATGGGCTGAAGCAAGCTCCTCGTGCATGGCATGCAATGATTGCTAATTACTTAACCACCATTGGGTTTTCTATGTGTGATGCAGATCATTCACTATATGCAAGGAAGGGTGATGATGGCATCACAATTGTGACTATTTATGTTGATGACTTGATTGTAGGTGGTGATATTGAAGAAAACATTAAAGAGGTAAAGCAACTTCTTATGCAGAAATTTGACATGAAAGATTTGGGTGTGCTGTGCTATTTCTTGGGCATTGAGTTTATACATACAAAAACAGGTATATGGATGTCATAAAGGCAATATGCCTTGAATATGCTGCAAAAGTATGGTATGGCTAATTGTAAGCCAATTGCTATGCCATTAGACCAGAATTCGAAGTTAGATACTACATCAGGTGAAGCATTGGAAAATGTTACTACATACATGAAAATTGTGGGAAGCTTGATATATCTCACAATAACAAGGCCTGATTTAAGCTACACTGTTGGACTTGAAATTCAATTTATGCAGGTTCCTAGGAAGCCATATTTGGATGCTCTGAGGTGCACTCTACGTTATGTGAGTGCTACTTTGGATTCTGCATTGTTTTATGAAGTTTGTGTAGATTTGCATGTTCATGGATACATCGATGCAGATTGGGTTGGTAGTAGTCTAGATAGAAGATCTACTAGTGGCTTTCTATTCTCACTTGGAGGTGCAACTATTACATGCAGCAGCAAGAAGCAACCCACTATTTTTTTGTTGAGTACAAAAGCTGAGTATAGAGGTGCTGCAATGGCAGCATGTGAGGCATCATGGCTGGAGATGTTACTTGTAGATTTAGGTGTGAAAGTGCAAAAGCCTATCACCGTCTATTGTGATAATCTTAGTAGCATACAGTTAGCATGGAACCCTGTCTTTCATGCTAGGACAAAGCATATTGAGGTACATTATCACTCCATCACAGAGAAGGTATTAGCAAGTGATTTTGATCTTGTTTATGTGAGAAGAAATGAGCAGGTTGCTGATATTTTCACTAAAGCACTTGGACCAGAGAAGCTGAAAAAGTTTCGAAAGATGCATGGATTAGAGGACATGGTGTTGAGCTTGAGGGGGAGTATTGAGATATCAAGCTCAACATGTGATGATCCAGGATGACACGTATCACTTTTTCATTTCTCTGACATGTATATTGGTCACACTGGTATGGGTTAGGAACACTTCATTGAGCTTTATTAGATTTATCTGCTGAGAGTGACGACACATTTGTTTCTTGCCAGCTCACTCATTTGCAAACATTAGGTTTTTTCCTTATGTACCAGTCTTTATATATTGCACTGGTTGTATTCTTGTTTTTAGGTCATTCTTGTACATTCCTTTTTTATGTAATAGAAGAAGAGGAAGAAGAAGATCATTCTTCCTTGCCTCAATCTGTGTGTGTCCTCCTCTTTGATTGTGAGTGTGTGTGTGTGTGTGAGCTCTCTTCCTTATCTCCTTCCTCATGACAAGAAAGACATTCATTATTGGTTACACATATTATGATTATGTTGGTTGTCTTTAGGGTACATTTTTCACTTTGCTGGGGTGCTATGTCTTGGAGATCTCGTCTTCAAGAATGTATAATTGTTTCCACTAAAAAAGCAAAGTATGTTGCAACAAGTGAGCCATGTAAGGAAGCATTGTGGCTTTCTCATCTTGCTTATGATATGGATCTACCTCAGCATGTATCTTGTTTGCTTAGTGATAGTCAGAGTGTCATTGCTTTGGATAAGAGCCCAGTCTATCATGCGGAGACCACACATTGAGGTGAGGTATCACTTCACTAGATACTTCTTAGCCACTGAGTGCATTATTCTTGAGAAGGTTTATGCTCGAGATAATTCTATCAACTCTTTTACTAAAGCTCTACCACATGATAACTTTGACACTGTTGTCACTTGATTGGGGTTACTTGATAACATACTCATTAGGTGGGAGGTATAGTTTGTATACTTACACTCAGATATTCTTTATCATTCTTGTTTCTCCCCTATTCATTTTGGCCATATTTGCCCTTAGTGGGAGATTGTTATTGTTAGTGTCCATATGAAAGGTCAAATGGCCATCAGACTCTTTTGTATATGTTTTGTAATAAAACATATAGTGGTGTGGTCAGCCACAAACTCGATGTTTGATCGCATTTTGTGAAACCTAGGAAATTTGTGTTTGTGTTGTGTGTATATTGTGTGGTTTCTTCATGTCCTATAAGTCTTGTGCAGAGTACTATGTGTGGCATTTGGAGCTCGGTTTTGTAGTATGAGGGTATCAGCATGAAGCTCACGAGAAGGGGAATCCACTATGTTACATCATGATTGAACCACTTCAAATGGATCAGTAAATGAAGGGATCTATTGTCCATTTGATGATGGATTGCATGTACAATCTTATTATGATGTTGATTGGGTAGGTCCCAAAGATGACAGAAGGAGCACTAGCGGACATGTGATCAGAAAAAGACCATCTCATGGATGTCAAAGAAACAAACAACATTGGCTCTCTCCTCCACCCAATTTGAGTATAAAGACTTAGCACAAGTCTCATGTGAGCTTTATGTGGCTCAAAAATTTGTTTTTTGATCTTGACTTGCAGGTTAAACAAGTATCTATTTTTTATGAAAAAATAAGTGGCATATGCTTGGCTCAAAATACGATGTTAAATGCAAGGTCCAAGCATATAGAAGTGCATTACCACTTTATTAGAGAGAAGATCATGTGAAAGGATGTAAAGGTGAAGAATTTCAATAAAAAGGACCAATATGCAGATATGTTCACCAAATGTTTGGATGGATTAAAGCTACAACAATTCAAGACATGCATTGGAATGAAGGATCTAGGCATTGAGACTTGAGGGGAGTGTTGAAAATCAAGTTTCAACCATAAAGGACTCATTTTTGCAATTGGACAAATAAAAAAAGGACCCAAAAGTTGTGGAATCAATTTAAGAGCTCCACCAAAATAATTCAAATTCAAATCTAATCAATCACCCACAAAAAAGTGCACCTAGCTATGATTGGTGCCTAGTTGGCTACATTCTAAGAAAAGTAGAAGTTCTATATAAGCATCATTTCACCTTTCTTTCTTGATTTGTATGAGTTCCATGAGTTTCCCACTTAGTTTAGTGGATACCTAAACTCCAACAAGCAGCCTCCTTGCTTGATTATATCATTTTCTCATGATTTTGGTCCTCCTTATCAAGAGGTGTAGGTTAGGCGTTCACAATTCTATTTGTACCAAATTGTAGAGCATCGTTTGCTCCCTAGTTGTACTCATTGTTGTTGATTTCAAGCTTCATTTGTTCTCTCATGTAGTTCCCTAGAGTGTGCCAAAGTTTCAAGTTTTTCTACCAAGTGAATTGTGAGAAATTACAAAGTTTGTGAATTTATATCTTTGTACATAGGTAGAGAGTGTTGCAAACAGATAACCTATCTTGAAGTGAACCATTCTCCAAGCTAGAATATCCATTTTCCTTGATTCGAAGCTTTTTGGATAGTTCCTAGGGTCTAATTTATGTTTGCAAAATTCCATTTTGAGTCTTTGTACAAGTAGAGAGAAAACTTCAGAATACTAATCATATATCATGGTTTGTGGGTTTAATGGAGGGAAGCCATCTTCGAAAGCTTCATTGGGGTGTTAGAATCTTCCCCCATCAGTAGCCTCTACAAAATTTGAGGAGGAACACATACCCACACCCATTCCAATTCCCTCCAATGAGCCATCACTAGATACCTCACCCACTGCACCCACTTAACATCTTCAACATACCATCCCCATCCACACCCATTCTTGTACCATCTCCACCTAAAGACACCACTCTAACCTTATTCCCATCCCCTTCTCTAGATGCTAAGATGCAAACGATATAGACACTCTTACATGAATATCAAGTGGAATTTGAAAAGGCCAAGGTAAGCGCAAAGAAGACTGAGACTAGAGCTTAGGACAATCAAGAGTGGATGAGGCTCCAACAAGTGCTACATGGAGAAACAAAGGCACACTTGGCAGCTACACAAAATGATTTAGTACGACTAACTGCTTAGATAATTGCTTTCTCTACTATGGAAGCCTTTTTAAAGATACAACTACAAATGAATACAGAAGAGTAGAGAAGATTCAACGAGATCAAGAATACTTCTTGAATGTGCATGGATTAGTATTAGTGGAAGTACCACTAAAGGTTGTACATAGTGCAACTTCTGACGTGTCTAACATATGCTCATGGCTGGAAGAGAAAATGCGATTACAACAAAGAGAATTCGAGGCTAAAGAAGAGGAACTAAGGAGATTGATCCATGAGGCAAGAACCGCTCATGACCGTGCTTTACTTCAAGTAACATGTGGAAGTGCGTAGAGGATAACACAACTTCAAGCCATTATTGACAGATTGAGACACACGTTGTACTTATACATGGATGAGAATGAAGAATTACACATTCATGTAAATGAGTTACAAGGAGCAAAATATTCTCAACCTTCTATTGCCCATGTACATGAAACTGCAAGATCACCAACACCACCTCCATCTCCTTAGCATGAGAATGCTTCTCCAATTTTATCAAATATCAAGGATACAATAAAGGCTGATGATCTCATGTTTCTTGTATAGTTGGAATTTAGAGAGCAACCACCTTTTGAGAATACGTAGACATGGAATGTGGAACTTTGTATTCAAGATATGGATGAAAGTTTCATCGAAATTGAGAAGAAATTTTATCCAATACATTGGCAAAGGTAATTACAACTAGGAAAGCTATACTTCTCTTGTACTTGATTCATCCTCATGAGAGAGTAAGAAAGCTTCATCAAATGAAAAAGGTTCAGTCTCATCACAGAGACTAGAGGCAGCCATAACATAGCAATCTGATGCAAAAGAAGCATTATAACATTCCCCCCCTCGATCAGAATGGAGGATGCCCATTTTACATGCTGACATATTTTCAACCAAAACTAAAAACTTTTTGAAGCACATAAACACTTTAGACTTTGCTTTCAATGGATATACCCATGCATGCATGGAAAATCATCAATGAAAGTCATGAAGTAAAGATAATTTCCAAAAGAGGGAGTCTGCATAGGACCACAGACATCACTATGAACAAGCTACAATTTCTGCTTAGCTCGAACTGAACCATCTTTTGGAAATGAGGAACACTGCATTTTTCCCAAAATAAAGCCTTCACATATATGTTTACCAGGTGCCTCAAGTTTGGGCAAAGAGCACACCATTTCAGATTTCTGCAGGCATAACAAACTAGTAAAATGCAGATGACCAAAGCATGCATGCCAAAACTTTGCATCTGACATAGCCTGAGAATCATGTACTGCACATGCTAAATCATTCACAGATTTTTCATAATCTATGAGCTTATACAGCCCATGAGATAAAATGCCAGAGGCAATAATCACGTTGCCATTTGACAAATCATGAACTGTACACCTATCATCAACAAATTTCACAACCAAGCCAAGCTTGGCTAAAGCTGAAACTGATAACAGATTCTTCTTGATCCCTAGCACAAATAAAGCATTTGACAAAGTGAAAGAACTACCATCAACCGTAGCCAAAATGATCTTACCAACTCCCATGACAAGATAAGAGGAGTTGTTGGCACATGTGACACTATTCCCTGTAGGGGCAGGCTCAAGTGAAGTGAAGAAACTGCACTGCGAGGTAATATGTTTGGTTGCCCCACTATGAAAATACCAAACATTTGAGTCTACTGCAGACATACAATGCTCATGAGAAGATGGGTCAAAACTGCAAATAGTAGTAAATGCCCATTCTTCATCCTGCACAAGATTAGCAGACTCTGTTTTTGGTGTAGAGGCCTCTGCAACAACCATTTCGACCTCTTTCTTCTTTGCCTCTTTAGCAACTAGTTCTGGATAGCTCTTAATGACATGATCATTTGCTTTATAGTATTTGCAAAACAATTTCTGCTTTTCTAATTTCTTCTCATCTTTGTCTTCCTTGTTCAAATTTGCAACATTCACACATTTCTGCTTACTAGTAGAAGAGCTCTATTTTCCTTTGCTCTTTTGACTAGCCAGGAAAGCTTGATTTGCAACACGCACAATGGACCTATTCTGCCTAGACTAATCTTCCTGCAACAGAACAGAAACTAACTCTTCAAATGACAAGGCACTTTGATTGCCTTTTATCATCAATCGAAGAGTAGAAGCAAAACTCTAATATGAGCCAGGAAGACCATTCAGAACGGTCTGGACAAGTGAGCTATCTAGTATAACTTCATCAGCAGAAATCAACTATTCTTTCAAATCCTTGATCTTTGTGAGAAAATTGTCCATAGAATCACCTTCATTCATGTGCTCACTCTCCAACTGTTTTTGGGGGTAAGCAACACGAGCCTCATTCCTAGCTTGGTATAATGTGGTAAGTGTATCCTAAGCATCCTTACCTGTTCTGCAAGAGCGAATGTGAGAAATAATGGCACATTTGATAGACAAAGCTATCAATGCATGTGCATGAGCATCTATGCCATCCCAATGAATTTGCTCCACAGTAAGTGCAACAGAAACAACAACACGAATAGGAATCTGCAAAATATCACCATCTTCGACACCATCTCCATCAGTGCCAACACCTGTAATATTTATAGTACCTGTATTCGCAAGTGTAACAGGACGTCTTTCAACACCCTACACAATATTCCACAATCCTTTTGCAACCAATACATGTCGCATCATATAAGCCCATAACGAGTAGTAGGTACCATCCAACTTATCCTCAACATCCAACATATGGAATACATCCCTACTTTCAGCCATAGCCGGTGACTAAAATACCTTGATGCGGAAAATTGACTGTATCTCAAAAAGTTGAACAGAATTGCCCAAACAAATTCTACTAAAGCTGTAGCAGACTTCGAGACACTTATATTGGCAAATCAAAACTAGTATATACCTTTGGCACAAAAAGACGAAATAGCCTGCACAAGCATTGCGTGTGTTCGGAGGCCGAAACGAGCTCAGATCGTGATTTCGGCACTACAGAGCGAAGATGCTATGATCTTTGAAACATCCTGAGTATGCTCACCAAAATTCGTGTGATTCTGAGATTGCAACCGGAGGAGTGTCAACGATGCCCTAGATGAAGAGACAACCTGCTCTGATACCAATTGTTGGAGTTAGAAGTTTGCGGAAGCACGGGAACAACACAAGGAAGAAAAAGAAGCTTGGAGCATAACACACAATACTGAATGTATTACCACTAAAATGTACAAAGATAAGTAACTTGTTAGGGTTATAGGCATATATACAAGGGGGGGGGACGTCCTAAAGAGGGAAAAAAGTGTCATGATGGTCTTAGAGTGTTCACACACATCATTACCTAAATATATCAACAGTTCCACGCTTCTGTGGCATTTTTTATGAAGAAAATTAAAAAGCATAGTGACAACAAACTTCAACTCGTATGCTCCAAATACTTTTTGTGGTGCCAACTCAGATTTTTGATGTAATTTTTTTTGTATGCTCCACTTTTTTTTTTTTTTTATAAATGGAGGTTCAGCCGAGGCCTACTTCCCCGGGCTTTAACTTTGAAATTGCAAGTGTACAAGGAAGGGCATAGTACCCATGGGACCCCCCTTATCCCACAAGAACAAGGGTTTACATAGCTGGGTTAAACGATGGTCACAACTGCCATAGGGCAGGATAGACAGTGGCATATTAGCCACATGATACATCATTTCAGAATAACATGTCCCTCACAAGTGCTGCCAACAGGGGTTGAACCCTCGCCCCCGCCTCAAGAGACGAGAGGCCCAACCACCAGGAGAGCGACCTCAGACTTATGCTCCACTTGCTGTGTGAATAGAGGGGTGGAGGAACAAATATTCATTGTTCCAAGAAGAACTATTCAATTTTCTTTTCTTGTTCGGGAGCTGTCTGAAGCCACCCTATCACACTCGGACTTTTCCATGGACTTTTTTCATCATTTACTTGTCCGCAGTATAACTGATATTGCAGTTTATTATGGGTTGACCACCTAAAAATTTGTCCTCTGCACAAAATTACAGCCTTTTGACACGGACGTTTTGACGTTTTTAAGAATACAGTTTTTCAACGAAGGAAAACCAGAGCTGCACGATCGTCACAGAAATTCATTTGCGTTGCGTACGCATACGCACAACTTACACAGGCATAGTGTTACGGACGAGCGGGCTTGCATCCAGCGTACGCGCCTACATGCGCACCTGCCGTTCACAATGTCGGAATGGTGGAGAAGGCTGATGCCCTGGCAGCTCGTTTTCAAAAAGTCATGGCTGAGCTGCACGGCGTTGCTCAGCCTTTTGTTGGTTTTATTATTAAGTTCTCTCACTAGCCTCCCAGCACATTTACCAATGAGTTCTGGGCTGTCATCTGGATCTTCATCCTCATATTCATCCTTGGCCTCCCCTCTAAATCAGAGCTTTACGGATCTGCTCGACGCATACAGACAATGGGATGCGCACGTCGGATGTGCAAATTATCGCAAGATAGCTGATAAGGGATTTCCGAAGAATCCTAGCTTGCAAGACCCCAATATGGATTCCTGTACATCGTTGAAGCAAAAGCATGTGGTAGTGCACGTGAAGGGGTGGACATGGTTACCAGATAACCTGCAAAATTTGTACTCATGTGACTGTGGCCTCTCGTGTATGTGGACGACTTCTGAAGTTTTTGCGGACGATCCAGATGTGCTCCTGTTCGAGTCCGTAACCCCTCCTCGCAAGGTTTATTAGCTCTTTGTTGCATTATGTCTTGTCAACTATGAGATCTTTTCTGCGATGCAAATGAAGCGAGCACAGGCATGACAATGAACTCTCCTTTCATGCACGTTAGGAATCAGATTTTCTATGTGCTTCAAATGCTTCATTCAATTTCTTTTTAATTTAATACTGGAATGACAAAATGGCATCAGTTTATAAAGGACCATCTTTTTTGACAATTCCCAAACCTAGGGAAGGTTCTTAGCTATGCGCACGTACTGCTCAGTGCTCCTATCACTCAGAAAATTTGCTGCAGAACATTCCCGTATTATATATTATGGGCCACCTTTCATGTTCAGTGATCTCTTTTTGTTTGGTATATACTGGTTACTCAACGCTTCTGTAATCCCGTTGATGTCAATACACCTGGCATGATTCATGCACATGCGCCTGTTGTATATTTTGATTGGACAACTTTGTTAGCCATGTCTTTGTTAATAAGGAGAATATGACGTGCATGTTAAGATAGCATACGAGGTTCTTAGTTATAGCACCTCTTGTATCTTTCCATCTGACACCTGTAGCTCATGATATATCATGAACCTGGTCCTTAACTATTACACCTGCTGTATCTTCTGACCGAACAACGCTAGCTATATGTTTGTTAATAAGGAGAATATGCCCTACATGTTAAGATGACGCGCTAGGTCCCTTGTGTACCTCAATTTCGTGTGGATCACATGTGTAAGTGATTTTTGAGGGGGCATCCCCTTGGTATATTTCCCTCATTGACGTTGTTACCCTCTTTTTTTTGGGGACCTCTTCCATCTCCGAGAATATGGACACATATACATGCATATTAATTTTTTTTTGTTGGAAGAAAGGTACTCTATCCACAAGAAAACTATACAATGTTGCCATGAGGCATTACAGAGTTCATGAAAGCTCGCTAAAAAATTATATGTACAATGAGTTCCACTTTGGATCTAGTTTCTTGCTCCAGAACTGAAGCAACTGTAGAAGTCGCTCTTGGAATAGACTTGCGGGAATTCTTTCGGTGAACATACAGGTCCTGTTGAAGATGAGAGCATTGTACAATTGCCATAAAAACTAGAGGATTCAAAAGCATAAGTGGTCTCCAAGCCATGTGGACACTCTTTCTGAAAATGAGTATATGCCAAAAGTGAATTTGTACATCAAGGAAATGATTGGGTTAGTGGTTCCAATCTTTGTCTCTAAGTCTTCCCACCATCCCCGAATCTTCTTGCACTTCTAGAAAAGGTGCTTAATTGTTTCTCTATTGTGGCCACACCTTGGGAATCAGACGATTAAAAAATAGTGAAAAGAAATTTGTCTGTCTGAAGTCCATCAACAAGCATTCTCCAAAGGAAGTCCCTTGAAGAGAAAGCCAAGCATGCAACACATGCTGTATGCTTTGAATCCACCAAGCATTGTAATGGAAGAGACCCCATTTGGAATTACAAAGATTTTGAATGTCTAAAATTGGAAGGACACGATAGTACTCTTTCATTTATTCATTGATGAATGAGCCCGATCACTAATAGAGTTACATCTCCAATTTCTCTGCCTTTCTTGTCTTTGCGCAAACACGAGGAGTTGTATTGAAATTTGTTCTTGAAGCCATAGCCAAGGAGCCTGGTAATGAATGCCAATATGGTAAAGGCTCAAAACCATATATTTGTAACGAATGCCAATACGGTAAGCAAGTAAAAAATTCCTACTACTTTGGTGTCTCTCGTAAGTCTAATGTGTTTGATCTTGTTCAATCTGATGTTTGTAGCATGCGCACCCAATCTATGGGGGATGATCTTTACTTTGTTTCTTTTGTTGATGACTATTCTAGGGAGCTTTGGATATATTTGTTAAAATCTAAAGATGAAACCTTTGCTGAATTTAAGAAGTTTCATGCATTTGTGACCATCCAAACAGGTAGAAAGCTGAAATGCTTATGTATACATAATGGGGGTGAGTTTACAAGTGTTGAATTCAATAGATTTTGTGGAAAACTTGGTATTAAGAGGGAGCTAACAGTTCCATACAGCCCCTCTTCCAATTGTGTGGTGGAAAGGTATGACAGGACTTCATGTGAGAGGGTGAGATGCATGCTGCCCATAGCTAATCTCCCTCATGGATTTTGGGGAGAGGCTTTGAAAACTAAAGTTCATGTTTGCAATCGATCCCCTCATATGTCCTTAAAAGGTGGCATTCCAGAAGAGGTTTGGTCTTGCAAACCAGTTTTGTATGATCACCTATGCATCTTTGGTTGTGATGTTTTTGTGCATATAAGGCCTGAGTTGAGAAGCAAGTTAGATGCGAAGTCCATGAAAGGAATCTTCATGGGTTATGGAGATCAAGGTGAAACGGGCTTTTGGCTACCTCAGCTCAAGAAGGTAAACCGTAATACACAGCCAGGATGTTGTATTTAGTGAGGCAAGGCTGCTCAAAAATGATTGTGCCTCTTAAAGTGACCATAAAAAGGTCAAATTTCAACATGCATAGACATGTGTTAAATCTGATTTGAACCCCCGAGATGCACCACATATGGCTGGAAATGAAAATGAGCCAGTGGTTATTGAGCCAAATGATGTTGGATAGCAAAATGAGACTCCTGATGGGCATATGCAACCACCTATTCATGCTGAAAACAGGGCTGGAAATGATGTACCACAGACCATTAACATTGAGGAAGTTGATGTACCTACTGATGTAGATCCATGGTCAGAGAATGTGGATCATTGGGTAAGAAGATCTACATGTCCTAGGAGGCCTCTGAACAGATAATGACCCCTATGTACATTACATGATGTTATCAGATGAGGGTGAGCCTCTCACTTATAAAGAGGCAAAGCTATGTGAGGACAAGAAGAAGTGGGACTTAGCCATGCAGGAAGAGATAAAGAGCTTGCATGCAAATGATACTTGGGATTTGGTTGAGTTTCCCAAAGGTAGGAAGGCCATTCTCAACAAGTGGGAATACAAAATCAAAAGTGTTGATGGCAAACCCAAGTATAGGGCAAGGCTGGTTGCTAGGGATATGCCGAAAAGCAGGGTTTCCAAGAAATGTTCTCTCCGGTGGTTAAAATGACCACATTACGTGTGCTATTTGCTCTCACACTTGGATTTGGAGTTATTTGGATGTTAAAACAGCCTTTTTGCATGGTGATTTAGATGAAGAGCTGTACATGAAACAGCCAGAAGGATATGCCATTCTTGGAAAAGAGCATCTGGTATGCAAGCTGAAAAAGAGCTTATATGGGCTGAAACAAGCCCCCAGACCATGGTATAAGAAGTTTCATGCATTTATGCTCAAACATGGGTTCAAAAGAAGCCATGCAGACCACTGCTTGTAGACTAAAAAGGATGAAGATGGAAGCACAATCATTCTTGTGCTTTATGTAGATGATATGCTGTCAGCTGGGAAGAAAAAGAGCACTCTAAATGCTCTAAAACAGCAGCTGAGCTCTGCATTCTCAATGAAAGACCTTTGGGAAGCGGAGCATATTCTTGGTATGCAAATAAAAAGGGAAAGACAACAGCATACTTTGCATTTATCCCAAGAAAAGTACATTGAAAAAGTGCTGGTCAGATTTAATGTGGCTGATGCTAAGCCTCTTGGAGTGCCATTGCAGCCACATGTTAAGCTTTTCAAGGATGACTATCCCAAAGATGATGATGCCGCCAACTACATGAAGAGTGTTCCATATGCATCAACTTGTGGTTCACTTATGTTTGCTATGGTTGCCACTCGGCTAGACATTGCTTATGCAGTGGGAGTTGTTTGCAGTCATGGCTAATCTTGGCAAAGCTCATTAGGAGGAAGTCAAATTTATCTTGAGATATTTGAAAGGGACCAAAGGTAAATGCCTATGTTATGGAAAGGGTTCATTGGAGTTAAAAGGATTTTGTGATTCAAACATGGCAGCCTACAAGTGATGTGGACACATGCTAGTCCACAAGTGTCTATATACACCCTTGCAGGTGGAGCTATTTCGTGGTGCCCTAGACTTCAGATGCTAGTTGCACTATCTACTACAAAGGCTGAATATATTTCAGCCATAGAGGCTTCCAAGAAGCCATTTGGTTAGCCTGTGTCAGGCATAGTTGGTACTCGTACCAGTACGAGTAGATTCGTACGTACCTCTCGTACCGTACGTACTCGTACGTATTCGTACCAATAGGTACCAAATTTTTTTTTTCCATTTTGACCATTTTGACTTGAATTTATTAAGAAATTACATTGGTTTTGCAGCTATGCTAGTTAGAGAACAATTATCTTCATGCATAGATACAATATTATGCATATTCATGGCAAAAAGTACCCTTCATATGTGTACACTCCCACGTACATGAAAATATGGAAAAAAAAAAATTTCGTACTAATATCGTACGGATTCGTACCTCATGATTAGTACGTACCTGGCATCGTACTATTACGTATCGTACCTATCGTACGGATCGTACCTGACCAACTATGGTGTCAGGGGAGCACTAGATTGTGCTCTCTGACTATAGTAGATAAGATTTTGGAAATACACTTCTGACTACAAGAACACCCACGTAGGGAAAATGATAATATGTAACTGATACAAGACGTCCCACAACGCGGGAGTGATAGGTATGAATAACTCGACTAGAGATGATACAGGAGATCCCACAACCCGGGATTGTAAGTATGAAACAAGATATCTAGATTACAAGAACTCCCTTCTTGGAGATGAACTAGATACAACAAAGAACTTGACAAGATCTCGTACTATGAGATTATAAGAGGACAAGACAAGATGTCCAAGAACTAGATTAGACAAGATTGGAACAAGGAACTAGACAAGAACGGGAATTGGAACTTGGAGAGTACTTGGTGGTCACGACCCCTTGAGCTCCCAAGACTCGCATTGGAAAGATTGAGAATGAATGTGGCCAACCCCTCCTTATATAGGATTTCCAAGGGCATGTACGAGTTGATGATGTTATCGATGATGTCATCAACTAGAAATAATATCCGCAAATAGACCGTAGTTCTTGGGGTTTTAGCACGTTCCGAACGCAATGGTAGCATTAGTTTCTTCAAAATCTTAACCAAACATGAGATATAGGAAATTCACATGGAATCTAAGGTTTAAGATGGTTTTCTTTGTATCCATGACATCACCTCCCCCTCAAACGACAAGTTCCACGAGGAGCGGCCATGTTCTCTAACTTGGGTTTCATTGGATTCTTCTTATGGAATTCATGAACCTTGATTTTTGCTCCCTGAAGGTTTTTTTGTAGGCTCCGAAGTACGATCACTGATGTCATACCCTTTCCAATGACTAAAATATTCCAATCCTCCTCGAGAGATTCTTGAATCTTAGACATGATCAACCTCGAATTCTTCATGATCCTTAATCTTGAAAGGTGTTGAAGGCTTGGGTCTCCCTTGAGCTTCCTTAGATTCATCACAAGATAGGTCCTTTGAGCTTTTAGTGGTGCATTGTAGTGTTTCCAAGATCTTTGATGGAGTGCCTTGAGTAAGCACACCTCCTTGATTGAACATGAACTCCTCCTTGTCCTTTATCTTCTTGTTATCTTCATAATTTGTATGCTTCATATCATTCGTAATCACTTGTTGGTCTTCAAAAGTTCTTGGTTCGAATTTTTGAGGAATAGTGTCATGATTATTCAACACTTCTAGCTCTTGGACTTGGCTTTCTTTGAATAATTGATTCTCACATTGGACTGCGTGATTGATAACATCCTCAAAGGTATTTGCTTGAGGCATGGATAGCAAGCGATATTTGACTTCAGGATTGAGGCCACTTCGAAACTGATTAACCATGTAGTTTTCTTGATATGTAGTTCCACAAAACAACATCTTGATATTCAAGGCATAGCTTGAAACTAATCGATCATCTTGTCGTATCAATCTTTTCATCTCTTTGACATGTTCA
Organism: Ceratopteris richardii; assembly: GCA_020310875.1. Taxonomy (NCBI): domain Eukaryota; kingdom Viridiplantae; phylum Streptophyta; class Polypodiopsida; order Polypodiales; family Pteridaceae; genus Ceratopteris; species Ceratopteris richardii. The sequence continues at coordinate 126,105,735 of CM035434.1, read as the reverse complement.
ATCAAGTCCTTTATGGTAGATTGGATCTCCTTGCATAGGGAATCCATGGTGCTTGGTCTTGTTGAAGGTAGTCTTGCCAAAATGTCAGGGGCGCACTAGATTGTGCGCTTGGACTACAGTAGACAAGATTTTGGAAATACACTTCTGATTACAAGAACACCTACGTAGGGAAAATGATACAAGAATACGTAATTGATACAAGACGTCCCACAACTTGGGACGGATAGGTATGAATAACTCGACTAGAGATGATTCAGGAGATCCCACAACCTGAGATCATACGTATGAAATAAGATATCTAGATTTCAAGAACTCCCTGAGGAGATGAAGTAGATACAAAAAAGAACTCGACAAGATCTTGTATTACGAGATTACAAGAGGACAAGACAAGATGTCCAAGAACTAGACTAGACAAGACTGGAACAAGGAAAAAGACAAAAATTGGAACTGGAACTTGGAGAGTACTTACTTGGTGCCAGGTGGTCACGATCCCTTGAGCTCCCAAGACTCACATTGGCAAGACTGAGAATGAATGTGGCCAACCCCTCCTTATATAGGATTTCCAAGGGCGATTATTGTCAAGGGAGCACTAGATTGTGCTCTCTGACTAGAGTAGACAAGATTTCGGAAATACACTTCTGATTACAAGATCACCCACGAATGGAAAATAATACAAGAATACGTGACTGATACAAGATGTCCCACAACCAGGGACTGATAGGTATGAATAACTTGACTAGAGATGATACAGGGGATCCCACAACCCGGGATCGTAAGTATGAGACAAGATATCTGGGTTACAAGAACTCCCTTCTGGGTGATGAACTAGATACAAGAAAGAACTCGACAAGATCTCGTACTACGAGATTACAAGAGGACAAGACAAGATGTCCTGGATACAAGACTAGACAGGACTGGAATAAGGAACAAGACAAGATCAGGAACTGGAAATTGGAGAGTACTTACTTGATGGTCACGACTCCTTGAGCTCCCAAGACTGGTATTGGCAAGACTGATTATGAATGTGGCCAACCCCTTCTTATATAGGTTTTCCAAGGGCGGTTCTAGGGAAGTTACGAATTGATGATGTCATCGATGATGTCATCAATTCGAAGCAGGATCTCTGGATATCAAAATCAAGCAAGAAGACAGTCGAGCTTAGGGTTTTGACACGTTCCGGACGCAATGGAAGCATTAGTTTCCCCAAATTCTGAACCAATCATGAGATATAGGATTCACATGGAATCTGAGATTCCATGACATTACCTCCCCCTCAAGCGACGAGTTCCATGAGGAGCGGTCATGTTCTCTGATCTCGGCTTCATTGGATTTCTCTTATGGAATTCACAAACCTTGATTGGTGCTCTCTGAAGGTTTTCTGCATGTTCCGAAGTACGATAACTGATGTCATATCCTTTCCAATGAATAAGGTATTCCAATCTTCCTCGAGATATTCTGGAATCTAGGACATTCTTGACTTCAAATTCTTCATGATCATCAATCTCGATAGGTGGTGAAGGACTAGGTCTCTCCCCCCTCAATGGCGAAATCTGATATGGTTCCAACATGGATACATGGAAAACTGGATGTATTCTCATGGTGCTTGGTAACTGGAGCTTGAAGGTGACTGGATTGATCTTGGCCAAGATGGTGAATGGACCAAATCTTTGATGATCTAACTTTGCACAGGGCCTTGAAGTTTGTAAATTGTTTATGAGTAATCATACTTTATCCCGAGTTTGATACGATGTATTTTGAACACGATGTTGATCTGCATAGTACTTATAATGTTCTTGAGCTTTATGGATCTCTTCCTTGAGTTCTTTGTGAATTTCCATGAGGTACTGAGCCTTGTCTGTGGCAGCTGGGTCCTTGACATGATTTGCGAGTTGTATGTCCATCCTTGGATGTTGTCCATAATTTGCAAAGAAGGGAGTCTGCTTGGTAGATATATGAACACTATTGTTATAGGCAAACTCTGCGAAGGGTAACAACTCAAACCAATCATTCTGATGATAGTTGATGGTGCAACGAAGATATTGTTCTAGGACTTGATTCACCAGTTCTGTTTGTCCATCAATCTGCGGATGATTGGCTGTAGATAGTTTAACTTGAACACCAAGGAGCTTGCAAAGACTATTCCAAAAGCTGGATAAGAACTCTGGGCCTCGATCACTAACAATATCATCAGGCAATCCATGAAGCCTAAAGATGTATTTGAGGAATAGCCTAGCGGTGGTTGCACCTGTGATTGCCTTGGTAGTTGGAATGAAGTGTGCCGTCTTTGTAAATCTATCCACTATAACAAGAATGGCATCATACCTGTCTGACTTTGGGAGGTCTGTGATGAAGTCCATAGATAATGAAGCCCATGGCCTTTCTGGAATAGGTAAAGGCTGCAAGAGGCCATGAGGTTTATGTTGTGGTACTTTAGATCTATTGCAAGTGTCACAGGTTCGGATATATTCTTTGACTTCCTTCCACATTTGAGGCCACCAAAAATCCCTTGATATAAGTCCTATTGTTTTATTCACTCCAAAATGTCCTGCTGCAAGGTTGTCATGACGTTGTTGAAGTACTTGGATCTTGGGAGTTCCTGAAGGGACATACAATAGGTTCTTATAGAATAGTAACCCATCCTTTTCTTGGAATTCATCTACTTCTTGAATTCTTCCTTCTTGAGTTTTTTGCTTAACGTTACAAAACAATTCATCTCGTGGTAGAATCTCACGGATCAAATGATTCAAGGCTGAATCTTCATGATGGCTTGAAGAGATAGCTGCTAACTAGAGCTGCTCAGGCTTGAGTAATATGCTCTCCTGTTGATCAAAGGCCTCTTCACCCTTCTTTGGTGCAAGGTAAGATCTTCTTGACAAGGCATCTGACTGACACTGTTGTCGTCCTGGACGATATGTGATGACAAAGTCGAACCTGGATAAAAAGTTACTCCATCGAGATTGCCTTCTGTTGAGAATGCGGGTGGTCATAAAATACTCTAGGTTCTTGTGATCTGTATACACGATAACTTTATGAGCTGCACCTTCTAGATGGTGACGCCAAGTATCAAACGCGTCCACTATGGAAAGAAATTCTTTATCATGAATTTCATAATTAATTTCTGGAGGAGAAAATTTCCTTGAATTATATGCAACTGGATGTAGGTGTCCATCATCTCCATATTGTGAGAGAATGGCCCCTAGGGCAAAGTCTAATGCATCTGTCTCTAGGAAGAAGGGCTTACTAGAATCAGGATGAACTAGAATTGGAGCAGTAGTGAATGCTGATTTCAAGGTCTGAAATGCTTTTTCTGCTTCTTCGGTCCATGAGAATTTGGAGTTCCCTGTAAGCTTGGTAAGAGGTGTCACTATCTTGGAGTAATCTTTGATGAATAGGAAGTTGGCAAACCTTAGAAAACATTGTACATCTCGAACACATGAAGGTGGTTACCAATCAAGGATTGTGTGAATCTTCTTAGGGTCCATAAAAATTCCTTTATCTGATACAATGTACCCTAAAAATTCCACTTCTGTCTTATGGAAAGAGCACTTCTCCAATTTCGCATATAATCCTTTTTCTCTTAGTTTCTTTAGGACTATCTTTACATGACATTCATGATCCTCTAGATTTTTGGAGAATATCAAGATATCATCAAGGTATATTACAACAAAATCATCTAAATATTCTTGAAAGATATCATTCATCATATGTTGGAAGACAGCTGGAGCATTTGTAAGACCGAATGGCATAACTACATATTCAAAATGCCCATACCTTGTTCGAAATGCTGTCTTCCATTCGTCTTCTTCTGTGATCCTAACAAGGTTGTAAGCTCCTCGAAGATCAATTTTCGTGAAGAATTTTGCTTTTCCAAGGCGTTCCAAGAGATCTGATATGAGTGGTAGAGGGTATCTGTTTTTTTTAGTGACTTTGTTCAATCCACGATAGTCCACACACATCCTTAGAGTCCCATCCTTCTTCTTTACAAATAGAATAGGAGCTCCTTCTGGAGACTTCGAGTGTTTGATAAATCCCTTTGCTAGATTCTCATCAATGTTCTTGCGTAGTTCTGTAAGTTCCTCTGGGGATAGTCTGTAGATTGGTCCAAAGGGTGGTTGTGCTCCCTCTTGAAGATCTATGGGACAATCATAAGGTCTATGCTCTGG